>JAVJIF010017287.1:0-94127 GCA_038442645.1 Agave tequilana
ACTGATAACCTAACAAAACTTAGATAGAAGAATAAATAGGATAATAAAAATAGGTAATATGGTCTCCAACCTGTAGTTAAGTCTCGGGATGAAAGCCTTCCATGGGCACATGCACTTAGAACAGCTTCAAGAACAAAGGAACGGCTTCCAGAACTTCCCATGCAGGAAGTGTGGCCTCAGGTAAGCATCTTCTGTTGTATTTACTGGTGACCCACTGCTACTGGAATTTGAAGAAGGATTACCAGAAACAGTTCCCACTTTAGCCATCTTCCGACAGATCATGTTCAAAATCTTATTAGCCACATGGTGAACTGGATTTTTACTAGAAAGCCCAGGAAGGGTGGAGGCTACGCAGGCTTGGTTTTGGAGGTACCAAGCCCGTAATTTTGGAAATGAGTCAATATAAACAGGCTGACGTGGTGACGCATTCGGTGGATCTGTACTATTCTCACATCTTTCCCTAACCGTAGAATTTTGCAAAGCAATGCGACTGTTTCGCATTAATAAGAGATATTCAAGAGTTAATTCAACTGTAACTGTACCACCACGTCCTGCAATACAGTTTTCCTGCGGAGGTTTGTAGAATTTCCACAAGCGAAGAAGAAAAAGAAAAGCACACGAGAAGACTGAATAGATAGAGGTTTCATCAGAAGGGCTTGATCTATTAGTGGATTGGGGCGCAAGTGAGCCAAAAGCCTCACAGAGAGGCATCAAAGCTGCTCCTATTTCAGGATCCTACAAAAATGATCATAGCAGAAATGAATTCAGTAGGAGTGAAAAGAAGCAAGTAATACACCTTTGAGAATAAGGATTCATAGTCATTCATTAAATAAGATAACTTGACATATCAAAAATAGTCAACATTAATTATCTTGACAAAAAGGAGCAAGAATATAGAACCAACATATATAGGCTTCACTTTTTATCTACTGTTTCCTCCTTCTAAATAATATTAACTCCAGTAACTTCAAATAAAATATGGAAATTCAGGGGAAATTACTCTAAAAATAATTTAATAAAAAGTTACACAAGCATAAGAAACATCTTTTTTTTTGGGAAAGGTACCCCCCACACTTCACTAATTACCAACGGAACCACCTGTGCGACAAGTGCAGGAACGGCGGGCTAAGCCGCTTTCACAAGCATACAACAAACTAAGCCATTTGTCCCAAGTATTTGGGGTAGGCTACATGAACCAAAAGAGAATTACGCTGGATCGGGCACATGGATCAGCTTTCTCCACTCATTCCTATCAAGCAATATGTCTTCACTAAGACCTTTAGCCTCTATATCTTATCATCTTATCTCTATCCATGTTTTCTTCGGTCTCCCCTGTGCTTTTTTGACTTGCCTTCTACTCGCCGGACTGGCGCATCTGTAGGTTTGCGTTGCACATGACCAAACCATGCCTAGGCGGTTTTCACAAGCATAAGAAGCATATTAAACTACGGAAATACCAATTATTAGAAAGATATGAGTCATGAAAATTCCAAAATGAAGAAAGAAAAAAAGGAGGAAGGAAGAAAGGAATATGACAAAAGAAAAGAAAAAGAACATTGAAATGTTTTTTTTTGGAGTGGTTTCCTGGAAGTTGCAATGGATCTGCTGGTGGTTTATCGAGGCCACAGATCATTTAGCAATGGACTTGACAACAGTTTACAGGAGGACGCAGATCAGTGTCATCTGTCCACTTTCGCTAAGAATTGCTTGCTTGTTGCTACTAAATAAAAATGTGATTATTGTTCAGTTAAAGTTGGGTATGATTCGGTGTCACTTTGGAAATTTAACCCTTATCATACATAGATGCATACACAAGGCTATTGGTACTGTCCAATTAAGAAAATAATGAGTGAGAATGCCTTGATAATGTTCATCATATTATACTTAAACATGCACTTATTATAAGACTATGGTGTGCAATTAATAAAGGAACAAGGAGAGAAAAATCGACCAACACCCTATAATTGCCTAGGCAGAATGCACAAGTGCCTAGACGGCAGCTTTTTAAAACAATGCCATGTCAACGTGTGTGTGTGTGTGTGCGCGCCCTGAACTTTGAGAATTTCCACAGCCATACACGCATAGTATCATATCCAAATTTTGTATCATGTCTGTGCAATATAGGTATTAAGCCTTTATCTTTTTCCGTATCTAGCAATAGATTAACTTACTAGGAATACTCAAAGTAACACGAGAAGGTCATAATAGTGTATATTGTTTGCCAATGATATTGTATCTATTGTTAAGATAGAGAAGGGATAACCTCTAATGTAGAAATGTCAAGAAATGCTTTTAACTCTAAAATATTTATATTTAGTTTGACAAAAATAGAATAAATGGAAAGTGACTTTACAAGAAAAGAAATATGAGTTCATATCGGAGGCAAAGGTGTCATTAGTGTGGATGGCAAAGGAGTAATAAGTTTTGGTATTTAGATCAAACATTCAAGATAGTGGTGAATTGAGGCTGCTATTCTTAATAGGATAAATGCGTGATGGTTGAACTGAGATGTGATTCTAGACTGCTATATGGAGACAAAATACTAATGAAGTCGAGGGGTAAGTTTTATCAAAGCAGGTAAATAATCAACCATGATTTGTGGAGCCATATGTTGGGAAACTAAGAATAGAGTTTATACGAGCTTCAATTGGGGAAAGATAAAGATCACTTCAGATGATTTGGACATGTGCAACAAAGATCGAAAAGCACACCACTTAAGATCAATAAGATCCTAGTTGAAGGAGCAGCCAAGACTAAAGGGAAACCACAATAAACATTGCATTGACACAATAAAAAAAAAAAGGTGCGTGCGACATTTGTTTTTTCTTCTTTTGAACAAAAGTTGTGGCATTAAAGATAGTAGGCCTTAATAAGGTAAACCATAACTTCATGTTATTTCATTAATGCATGTGTGCATATGTGTACATATCTAATTACTTATAAGTGCACTCTTAAAAGAAAATAAAAAGAATTTGAAACCTTCTACGGCCTCTTCTAGTATTCTTGCTTATGTGAAGATTTTTACCTTTGTGAATCCTAGGATATATCAAAAGCACTAGTTCAAACATACACACAGCCCCCCTCCTATTCTCGGATCTTATCTAAGTAGTTTTAACATTGAAAATCCTTGGATATATGAATATATCAAAAGCACCAGTTCAAACACTCCCCCCCCCCCCCCAACAACCCACACGCACGAGCGCGCACACACATGAAGAACTATATGTTCATGCAAAATGCCTCTAAGAGATGGTACTGCATCATCACCATAGCAAGCACTGCAAACGGGAGATTTTAGACCCCTGAATGTTGGATTTGGAGACTTCACACATCCTTGATGTTAATTTTACACCGGAGGCCTGTGGATTTCACATTGTTAAACTCTTCATTAGTTAATTTCTTATTAGAAGTCTTTGTTTTAGTCTTTGTTTTATTAGGAGCATCTTTACTCTTAAGAGTCCTACTCATATTATGAGTTATATTTTGTAATTGCCTATGAATAATAAGTGTCAAGGGAGAAATCATCTCTTTCAAATCTTGTTCTCTCAAAATTCTTATATGGTATAAGAGCAAAAACCCTACCCCTAACCTCTTCCTCTTAAAAAACCCTAACTCTAACCATCTAAACCAACTTCTTATCTTCTTTTTCTTTTTAGATCTAGTGATCTGAATCTAGATTTATAAAAAAAAACATTATTGTTCATGATGAACAGTACCGTGCACTGTTCATCATGAATAGTAAGAGCCAAAACAAAGAAAAAAATTGTTTTGATCTAAAACCCTAGCCTCCTTGCCATCGCCACCACAAATCCTCTTTCCTTGACCTCACCAACATCACTTCTCCTGCATGCCGATGTGACCTCACCGAGGCCCTGCAATATATTTGTGACTTTAGTGAGGCTCCTGCTTCTCTGTGCATGCCAATGACCTCTTGATGCCCCTACAGACTTTTCGAGATCATCCATCCTCTCTACTGCTATATGTTGCCCTGTTTAATGTTCATGTTCACGATGGAAAAAAGACGGCTTAACCCTAAATTTGGTAGAAAAGGTTTATTTATAAAGAAATAATAACAAAGAGACAATTACAATTTTGCCTCTAGATACTCCAATACTCCCCCTCAAGCTGGAGCATAGATATCAATCATCTCCAGCTTGTTACGTAGAGTTGAAAATGGTTTTCAAAATAAAGCTTTTGCAAAAAATATGCCCTGTTGTGCACCAGAAGCGAAGGACGTAGCAATCCGCCAGGTCATGGCCATATCTTAAATGAAGTAACAATCGATCTCAATATGCTTTGTCCTCTCATGAGACACAGGATTGTTGACAATATACATAGCCACCTGAATATCACAATACATCACCATGGAGTCAGGAGAGACCACAACCATCTCACAGAGTAATGACTAGATCTAAATTATTTCACATGCAGTATGTGCCATAGCCTGATACTCAGCTTCAACGCTAGATCTAGCATTTACTGCTTGCTCCTTATTACGCCAAGTGTCAAGGTTATCACCTACAAACATATAATAGTCACTAATAGAGCTGCGATCAATAGGCTCACCAGCACAGAGTATCCACAATACTGAGATGAGAAGAAGGCCAATAAAATAATAAGTCCCTACCAGGTGCCCCTTTAAATACCGCAGTATACGACAAGCAATATCCCAGTGAAGCTGATAAGGAGTCTGCATACCGACTCAACAAGCCAACAAAAAGATAATATTAGGACGGGTAACGATCAGATAAATAAGTTTCCCAATCAGTCTATGATATCCACCAGAATCCTCAAGGGTAATACCTAAATTCTGACTAAAACAAATAGCAGGGTCCATTGGAGTACCAATTAGAGCCCAACAGCCGAACAAACCCGATTCGGTCTAGAGATTAGTGAGGTATTGTCATTGAGACGATAGTAGGAGTGTCAAGTGAGCCGGCACGGGCCCGGACCGATGAATCACGTGCACGACCTGGCCCGGTTCTAGGTAAGGCCCGAGCCGGCCCTAGGTCCGCCAAAGGCGGCCCATGGCTCACCCCGGCTATGCCAGACTCGGGCCCGACCCGGATTTTCCGTCGGCCTCCGCCGTTCACCACCCCCGGGCCGCCGTCCGCAACCCCCTCCACCAATCAAATAAAATATAAAAATTAATTATAAATTTCAAATTTTGAACACATGACCTCACCTCAACTACAGAAGCCCAATGACCAACTTACAGAATATTTGTGTAAAAGTAAAAAAGGAAAAGTATTTAATCTTCAAAAAATTAATTTTTTATTTTTTAAAAAAAATTCCGGGCCGAACTGGGTTCGGCTCGGGTCCGGATCACCCGGATCACGGGCCGCCGCAATTAGACCGGGAGTGGCAGGCCCGGCCCACTTGCTGGCCCGTTGTGCCTAGGTCGTGCCGGGCGGGCACGGCCAAGTTAACACTCCTAACAGAGAGACGCCTTTCAGAGAGCGAGCAACCTCAATCTCAAGAAAATAACGAAGGTTTTCAAGATCCTTCATATGAAAATGAGTGCTCAAGTACTCCTCGAGGGCAGCAATACCATGCGAATCATAACCAAATATCACCATATCATCCACATAAACTTTCAGAACAATGCTACCCGCAAATGAGTGTCGGATAAATAGAGTGATCAGAAACAGTGTATTAGACCATACTGAGCAGCAATTATGCTGAATTTGTCAAACCAATCATGAGGTGACTACTTTAGCCCATAAATAGCCTTGTTCAGTCGACACACTCTTGAAGGCTTCCCCTGAGTCTCGTATCCCGGTGGCCAGATCATATAAACTTTCTTATGTAGATCCTCATGCAAGAAGGTGTTCTTAATGTCCAGCTCATATAATGCCACTGCTTGACGACAACAGCAAATAAAAGAATGTGTACAGAATGAAGTCGTGCCACCGAAAAGAATGTCTCAAAGTACTCCCTTGGCAGCCAGGCGAGCTTTCATTCGCTCTACCTGTCCATCAGGAAGGCACTTCACAGCATAGACCCACCAACATCTAACAGCTTGTTTCCCAGGCGGCAGAGTAGTCAAATCCTAAATCTAATTATGATGCAGAGCAGTCATTTCCTCATCCATAGTTTTTTCACCCAAGATCTAGTAAAGCCTCGTAATAGGAGAGAGCTACTAACACAGAGAAGGCAGAAGAAAAAGCATATGTAGTAGAAGATGAGAAAAAGACACAACATCAACAATGGAATGTTCTGTAGTACATGATCGAGTACCTTTATGAAGAGCTATGGGCAGCTCAGAAGCATGAACCTCAATCAAAGGAGGTGATATAGGAGGAACATGCTATAGTTGACTTCGATTGGCATTGATAAACCTTTAGGAGTGGAGTTACAAAATCAAAATCAACTGTATTGGCAGTGGAAGAGATGAAGATTGTGAAGTAATAAATGGTGGATTTTTATGTGGAAAATATGGTGTATTTTTAAAAAATGTTACATCTGCACAAACTACATATTTCCGAGTGCTAGGATTCCAACATCGATAGCCTTTTTTAGTACGAGAATATCCTAAAAACACACTTTTCTACCCTAGGATCTAATTTATCATGTCCCGTTCCTAATATGTGTACAAAGCATGGGCAACTAAATACACGTGTAAGATCAAACATTTTTTGTATATTTGTCTTTATATAGAGTAGAAAATAGTGTGTGACCATTTAAAACTGATGAAGGAACACAATTAATAAGGTAACAAGCAGTCAAGAGTGTGTCACTCAAAAGTGTTTAGGAACAGCATATGTATCATGATAGTACATGTATGTCAAGCAAATGAAGATTCTTGCACTCAGCAACACAAGTAGTTTGGTGAATGATCCCAAAAGATGCACAATAGTCTTGAAAAAGATTGAATGTATTTTAGAGCACTGTCAGAATGTAAAATCTTTATAGAACAACCATATTGATTTAAGATTTCTTTATGATATAGTTTGAACATAAATAAAACTTCAGATCGATCTTTCATTAAAAACAACCATTTCATACGTGAAAATCGCTAATAAAAGTTAAAAAATATGAATGGCTTGAAACAATTTTAATCCGTGTAGATCCCCAAATGTCAGTATGAATAACTCCAAAAAGAGAATTACAACATTTATTTTCTCTAGAAACAAAGGTTGTCCTAAAATGTTTTCCTAATTGGCAAGTTGTACACTCCAACTTAGATAAAGATCTAGTTGAAGAAACAACTTGCTTATTGATTTTAGAGAAGCATGCCCTAACTGAAAATGATACTGAAGCGATGATGACTCTGAGATATTAGCCATAATATACAGACTGTTTATCGTCACATCAAAGGTAGTACAGTCCATCTATCACGCTCATATGCCCCACCAATCACCTTTGTCCGAAGGTCCTGGAACACATAAGACCCAAGAGAAAAAAATAACTGAACAGTCCAAGGATTTTATTAATCGACTAACAAATAAGAGATTAAAAGTTACACCGTGAATATAATGAACATTAGATAAAGATATAGACAATGTGGGGTTAACTGTGTCAGTGCCAATAACAAATTCAGAACTACTATCAACAAAAAATAATAGAAAAATGTAAGTACTAAATGGATTAAATATGGAGAACAATGTAGATTTACTGCTAAGATGTGTGGATGCTCCAAAGTCAATGACCAAAGAGGTGGAAGGAGAGACGGCTAGACAGAAGAGATACCTGGATGAGCTGGAGTAGCTACATCAGAGATAACACTGGACTACACCTTATTCAGAAGGTGGTCATACTATTTGTGGTTGAGAAGCACTAGACTATTAGTATTGGTAGAATCAGTGGAAGACCCCTGTGAAGCAGGAGGCAACGACAGAATACCTAGAGACCCAGTGTTGTCAAACATATCGGCAGACGAAGATGATGAAGCCCGGGTTGGTATGTCGTGAAGCTCACAGCATTGATTCATGGCAACGAGTACAGTGACGTGACTCACCACGACCAGGGCCACGATCACGAGAGCCACCATGTCCATGAGACGGTTAGCCACGACCTCTAGTTGAGCTACCACGATCATCAAAAGAATATAAGGTTGAAGTCTTTGAAGATGGAGTCACACTAGAGATCTCTTCTATATGAGAGATACGTGAGAAGATATTATGAAGAGATAGAATACCACTATCCAGTTAAGAATTATCCACAAAGTGGCTGAAGAGTAGTGCTAAGCCCAAAAAGAAACTTAGGGACATATAACTCCTCACGTTGTTACCTGGCAGTTTCTAGATCAATAGTAAGTGGATGGTACTGATTCAGCTCATCAATCACACCCCTAAACTGACTAGAGTACACTAATATAGACTTGTCGCTCTGGCGAAAGCTAAAGACCTCATACACCTCAAAGACCGGAGAGGCAATATTTTTCAAAGAGGTATGTGGCACGAGCAGCATCACAGATTGGCTTAGCAGTCGCAGAGAACATAAAATTAGCAGAAACATACAATTTCATGCTATTCCGGAGCCAAGTCATGACAGCAGAGTTGTCACTATCCCACTCTTCTTCAGCAGCTCAAGGGGATTTTGCATCAGAAAAGAAAGGTTTCTCATATGTGATAAACTTCAGCTTCTTCCTTGTACTAAGGTACACTTTTAAAGATTGTGCCCACAAGAGAGTTCTTATTCAATTTGGAGGTATTAATTTGAATTCCAACTGAATCATGATTGTCCTTATACTCAGCCATAACATATACAGCAAATGGAATGAACTAAAAATAGATGAAATTGAAGAGTAGGAACGAGATTACCACACACGCACATAGATCAGAGAGAACAGCAGAGAAAGATCAGGTGAACAAGAATCACCCGAGTGGCAAGAAGTTACTAACAGCAAACAGACCACATACAAGCAGTAGAATACCAAAAACAGAGCACTAATAGCTGCAGCAGAGCATCATGCAGTGAAAACAAGACCTGAAGTAGTCGAGAACAGCACCAGAGACCAGAAAACAGTTCATATCAGGCAGAACAGAGCACTTAGATGCAAAACAGAGCAATTCACAGCACATATCAAGCAGAATAGAGCACCGAGATGCAGAATAGAGCACCGAGATGGAGAACAGAGCATCTAAAGCTCTGTTCTGAGTAAAAAATGAAATCCGAAATTATTAGAGATGGCAGAGAAGATAGCAGTCCTTGTCAACAGCAACAGGACCTTTTGGCGAGGGCAGTAGGAGTAGAAGACTTCAACGAGGCCAAGAGAGGGATCAGACCATGTCGATGTGGCCAGAGGGTGACATCTGCGAGTGCAATAGAGGTTAGCGGACGTGTCGACGAGGGTTCTAGGAGGGAGGAGGAGGTCCTTTGAGGCTTCAGAGAGGTGAAGGGTCTGCGAGGTTTCAGGGAGAGTGGAGAAGAGTCAGCGAGATTGGAGACGGTTAGAGGAGGGATCAGCGATGATTTTAGAGAAGAGAAGGTGACATTGAAGAACAGAGAAGAGGATCTTCACAATACCACTTTGATACCATATTCACGATGGGAGAAATACGGCTTGACCCTAGATTGGGTAGCCAAAATTTATTTATAGAGAAATAATAATAAAGAGATAATTACAATTTTGCCCCTACATACTAAATAGTTCGTGTTGATGTTCTTGTGACTACTACATGTCTACCTACCTGACTATGTGACTACTGGCTACTATGTTGTCCGAAGATATCAAGCACGCCTTCGATTCTATGACTTCGAAACATTTTTTACAACTGTGAAACTCAATGGCGCCAACTATCTTATCCGGGCTTAATCCTTTCGTCCTTTGGTCGGCTCGCAGAAAAAGCCGAAACATCTTTCAGAGGATCCTTTAGCAAAAGGTACGGCTACCTGTGATGATTGGGTGGTTAGAGACTGTAGCGTGATGAGTGGCTACTCAGCAGTATGAATGAGGTCAGTACTAGTGTCATGTTTATGAAAACTGCCAAAAAGATATGAGATATTTTTTAAGGAAATGTATTCAAACGACCATAATATTTCCCGTATTGTTAATCTGTATGAAAAGTTATTCTCACAGAGACAAGATGGTCGTTTTCTATTTGACTACTACTCTGAGTTGAAGGAGACTCGATGAGTTAAATTTCTATCAACCCCCTGTACTAAATTTGAAGGTGCTTCAACAATATCGTGATGAGCTAGAGTGGCTAAGTTTCACTGTGGATTGGATACCTCCTTAAGCAATCAAGTTCGAGGACAGAATCTTTGTTGTGATACAGTTTCTTCTTCTACCACTGTCTCAAGTTCAGCATGTTTCGATGGGAGATGATTCTTCGGTATTTCTCTTGGTGTTGAGAACTCTACTATGGCCATTGAAGCATGGTTCACAGTCGCGGTCTCGGCCGCCGACTCGGCGGACACTGAGACAAATCGGTCTCTGCGACTCGAATCAATCTCGGGCGTACACGCAAAATGCTACATAGAAAACTCAAAAAATTCTGCAAAAATCACGACAAATCTTAAAAAAATGTAGACATCCACATTCATATATCACATGTCCAAAACATATCACCTAACACACTAAACATAAAGCGAAAGTATAAATACACGCGTCATTGGTAGAAGCATATCAAAATACATGCACAATATAGTAAATTGCACAAACTACATTCATAAATACATGCTAATATAGTTATTTCGACATTGAATTGCGATGAGGCACAAAATCATCATAATCATCTCTGCGGTAAGTAGATAAACCGATACTAGTGCTCGTAGATCTCTCAAGTTGTGATCTGTAGTCATGGACATATGTCACACCATAATATTAGCCTGATGTCAAACTCAACATTTGCATATGACCTTCAAGACTATAAGTTCCTCTATCAGCACTATTGTTGCCCTCATTATTGTCATCATTACCACCGTCGCCATCACCGCCATCATTATCATCACCATCTTCACCATCATCACTACTAGAACTGGATAAAACTCTCACATCTTTACCATCACCATCATCATCTGCTTCTCTTATACCTCGGAGGGGGGAAAGGGGGAGAGATCGGAAACAGAAAGAGAGGGGAGGGGGAGGTGAAAGAGACGGGAGATGGAAACGGAGAGAAAGGGAGCGTGTGAAAAAGGGAGGGGGAGAGAGAAACAGAGGGAGGGGGAAAGAGACAGAGAGACGGGAGATGGAGAGGGGGAGAGAGCAGGTGAGAGAGGGAGGGGGAGAGAGAGAAACAGAGGGAGGGAAAGGGAAAAAGACAGAGAGGGAGAAACATCACTTGGGGCTAGGGAGGAGCGGTCGGCGACGATCGGGTGGCGACAGAGTCTAGATCTGAGCGGCGACGATAGGGCAATGGCAGCGATCTCCAGATCTGAGCGAGAGAAAGCTAAGTTTCTTTTTTTTTCTTTATACACGTTCGTCACAGGTGAATATACGTTTCGAGCCGACTCGACCGAGAATTGGAGTCGACTCGGTCGCTCGGCCGATTCAATCGGCCGAGTCGACCGAATCAACTCCGATTCTTGACCGAGTCAACTCCGATTCTCGACCGAGTCGGTCTCCTTTGAGTTAAGTCGACCGGCTCGTGACTCGGACTCATCTCGAAGCGGGCCGAGACGGATACGACTCGGCCGAGTCTTTGAACCGTGCATTGGAGGCTGTGACATTGGTAGAGGACGTGACGGGATTGTGGCTGCGATTCACGAAGAGGATGTGGACGCAGAGATAAAGATCCATGTCATTGTACTCAATGTGGTACAAACATGTGGTACAAACAATCATACACTGATAAGTTCTGGGACAAGATGACAAGTGTTGGGACGAGTTTGGTAAACTTGAGGGGGCTCAGTTTCCTGACACTGTAACTATATCTCCTTCAGCATCTACCTCTTCCACTATTGCTTCTAATGTGCAGATTTACGGTCAGACTATGAGCGTTTTCTTCAGCTACGACTGCTCGAGCATCCCAGTCAGCTAATACTATCTTGCATGGATCTGCTAAAGGTACGAGTGTAATTATTACTTCATTTGATAAGCCTCGAGTATTATACTCAGAAGCTTTCACTCACATGACATATATAAAAGAAAATTTTCACTTTCTTTTCTAAATAATATTACTCATGTTAATATTGTTGATGGTATCTCTTCCACTGTTAGTGAAAAATTGTTCCTGCTACCTCTTCTTTGTCACTAAATAATATCTTATTTGTCCCTATATTTCCTGTTAGTCTACTATCTATCAGCTAAATTACTACACAAAATCATTGTCCTGAAATTTTTATAATTACTATTGTGTTTCAAGATTTACAGATTGAGTGAAGATTGGTCTGGATCATGAATATGGCGACCTCTATTACTTAGATGATAGTACGCTTTACTCTGGTTTGTTGTTGTTTCTCCTTCTGATACTCCACTACAATGACATCATAAATTCGGGCATCCTTTCTTACAAAAGTTACGTCAAGTACTTCCTATTAAGTCTTCTATTACTACTTTGTCTCATCACTTACGAAAGCATCGTGCTTCCTACCCTAATCATGTTAATAATAAGAGTAGTTCTCTTTTTTATTTGATCTAATCTGATGTTTGAGGACCGTGTTATGTCACCTCTGTGTGATTTTCAGTATTTTTCTAATTTTTGTGGATGATTATTCTAGTATGTCTTGAGTGATTTGCTAAAAGAAAAGACTCATGTTTCTACTGTTATTAAAGAATTTATCAATAAAATAAACACCCAGTTTTCTACTACTCTGCATGTTTTGCGTACTGATAATGCTCTTGAGTATATTCAAAAGAAGTTTCTCATTTTTATGCATCTCATGATATTTTACATCAAACTATTTGTCCACACACTTCACAACAGAATGAGGTTGCTGGAAGAAAAATTGAGACAACTCTTAAATGAAGCTCGCACCTTGTTGATTCACATGCATGTACCTAAAATTTTTTGGGCTAAAGCTATTCTTTGTGCTTGTCATTTAATCAATAAAATATCCTCTTCTATGATGCATGATAGAATTCTATTTTCTTGCTTGTACCATGAAAAACCTATCTTTTTTGTTCCTCGTGTGTTTGGTTCTGCTTGCTTTGATCTTGTACACCGTAAGTATTATAGTTAATAAGTTTTGTACTTGTGTTGATGTAAGCTTTTTTGAGTCAGTTATGCATTTTGCTCCTACTTCTTCTCTTATACCCCAGCCTGTGCCTATGGCCATCTGGAGAGAGATTGTACCTAAACCAGTGTAGGGGTATACTAAATGTTCCTAGGATGTGGTCTCTACTTCACTCTCTGCTGATCTAGAGTCTCAAGCTTCTACCTGATCCTCATTCTGCTTTTTTATCTACTGATCCTCCACTTTTAACTGTTGAGATAACACTTTTGCTTCTTACTTGGATCTTCCTATTGCACATAAAAGCATAAACGATCTAGTACTCGACATCATATTTCCAATCATGTTTCCTATAATCATGTTACCCCACTATCTCGTCAGTGTGCCATGTTTGTTTCTTCGATTTCTATACCCAAGTCTTTTCTGAAAGCATTGATATGCCCGTAATGGAAGTAGACCATGAATAATGAGATGAATGCTCTCATCTCACTTAAAACTTGGGGTCTTGTGCCTACTTCCTCTGGAGTATTGGTATCCAGTTGTCGCTTGGTATTTACTATTAAGCATCATCCAAAAAACACCATGAACAAATATAAGGCTCATCTCGTTGCTCGAGGCTTTACTAAGACTATAACGTGAATTATTTGAAGACATTTTCTCAAGTGGCTCATCTCAACTCTATTTGTGTCTTATTTTCTCTGGCCGGCCAATGTTTCAGCTGGATGTGAAGAATGCATTCTTATATGGTGACCTTGAGGAGGAGGTCTATATGAACAACCTCTGAGAATGTTGCTCAAAGAAGAATATGGTGTGCAAGCTCAAGAATATGATATATGACCTTAAACAAAGTCTGCGAGCCTGGTTTGATAAGTTCAGTCATATTATCTCTGAAGTGGGTTTCAGAAGTTTCATTCTTCTGATTTCTGTATTCATCCGCAGGACTTTTTCTAGTAGTATGATTCTTGTTGTTTATATTGATGACATTCTACCGACTAAAAGTGATGGTGATAGCATTAAGAAAGCTAAAAAGTATCTTAAGACTCAATTTGTGACGAAAGACATGGGCATGCCAAAGTACGTTCTTGGGATTGAAATTTCTCAGAGTAAATATGTAGTTCTTTCTCAAAGGAAGTATGCATTGGATCTACAAGAGATTGGACTACTTGGCTCTAAGCCAGTGTGTACTCATATGAATACTGATGTTGATTTGTGGGATAAGACTAGACTCTTATTTAAGTACGTTTCTCATTAAAGGAGACTTATAGGTAAACTTATCTATCTCACAATTACGAGACCAGATATTGCCTACGTTGTTGAATTAGTGAGTCAGTTTATGCACAATCCTAAAGAGATTAATTGGAAGACCGTTTTGAGAATTCTAACATACATCAAAGAATCTCCAAGTAAAGGTTTGTTGTATAAAAAGAAAGGAACGTGAAGCTTTTCAGATTCTAACTATGTAGAAGACAAAAGAGATAGAAAATTTATCTCTGGCTGCTGCACTTTTGTTGGAGACAATCTGATTATTTGGAGGAGTAAGAAGCAGAGTATTATATCTCATTCTATTGTTGAAGCTGAGTATAGAGCGTGGTTCATACTGCATGCAAGATGATGGTGTTGAAATCCCTTAGAACTCAAATTTAGTATGGATGGTCCGATGCTCATATACTGTGAAACTAAATTATTATGTACATAACTAGCAATCATGTCTTTCATGAGAGGACCAAGCACATAGAAGTGGACTGACATTTTGTTCGTGATACAATCTCTGAGAAGCTGATTTCTACTTTATTCACTCTATCTTCTAAAGAGCTCGCAGACGTGTTTACAAAGCATGTGCCTCCTAGTACTTATGTGGCAAGTAGGCATGATACATATTTATACTCCAGCTTGAGGGGGGTGTTAAATTCTTAATTAGTTTCCTATTAAGAGTCTTTGTTTTATTAGGAGTTTCTATGTTATACAAGTCTTACTCATATTATGAGTTGTGTTTTGTAATTGCTTGTAAATAATGTGTTAGGGAGGAATAATCATCTCTCTCAAATATTTTTCCTCTCAAATTCTTATAGCATCCAGTATGCATCTCACATAGGAAGAATTGTTGGAAGAAATTCTCAATATTTCATTTATCAAAATTCCATTAGGTCATCATTCTTATACCACTTGGTCTTCTCCCAATTTAAACCAAGAGGCAAGGTTGACACTAAGTATTTGCACAAATTCCCCAAGAAAAACTGCAATAAATGCAATCATCATGACTTAGGTAAATACTATAACAAATATAGTCAACATGACCCTTGAATACTACAATAAGTATCAACATGACTTTTTAGAGAAGGACAATATAACTCTTAGATAACTAGTTACTCACAAAAGAAAATACAATAATAAATTTAGATGTCGACTACATGCTACCTCTAATAAATCCAGGTGTTGGGCTCAATATCAACACCTCGGACCTGTTTGGTTCGTTGCAAAACGTCGCAAGTCGTAAGTTGTAAAATGAGAATGGAAAAAGTGAACTGTAGCAGTGAAAATATATTGTGTTTTACAGTGTTTGGTTGATAAAGTGATGTGTAAATGGAAAAGTATATTGTGTTTTACGGTGTTTGGTTGGTAAAGTGAAAGTGTAAATGGTAAAGTATTTTGTGTTTTACGGTGTTTGGTTGGTAATGTAAAAGTGAAAGTGGAAAAGTTGACCACAAAATTAACTGTAGCAGTGATTTAAATAATATAAATATTATTAAATTAAATCTAATATTGCAAATTAAATTGTATTAATAAATTTGAGATAAAAAATTAATAATCTTAATATTTTATTTATAATAATAATATTAATAAAATATTAATTAAATAAATGATATAAAATCTTAAGAAAATCTAAAGAACATTAATAAAATTTTAAGAATACTAATAAAATATAAATATTAAAAAATGTTAAAAGAAATAAAATATAGTAAAAATATAGTAATAATATTAAAAATACTTGAAAATTATTATAGTATAAATTTTATTATAATATTATTGTAATATTATAGAAATATAAAAATAACAAAGTAAAATATAATTATAATTTAATAATAAATTATCATTAAAGTATTATTATACTGAATTATTATTACAATATTAACATAATAAAATATTAATATAATAATAAAAATTATTATGATATTAATAAAGTAATTTTTATATTAAAAATTAAATAACTAAATATATAGTAATTTTATATTATAGTATAATATTGTTATATTAATAAAATATTTACTCTAAATAAAATAATAAAAAATGGAATAAGTATTAATAAAATAATAAAATATTAAATAAAATATTAAATAAAAATAGTAAATTATAATAGTAAAATATTAAATATTAAAACAATATTAAAAACAATAAAAAATTAAAGATTAAAAATATAAAATAATTAAATACTTTATTACAATATTAACATAATAAAATATTAATATAATAATAAAAATTATTATGATATTAATAAAGTAATTTTTATATTAAAAATTAAATAACTAAATATGTAGTAATTTTATATTATAGTATAATATTGTTATATTAATAAAATATTTACTCTAAATAAAATAATAAAAAATGGAATAAGTATTAATAAAATAATAAAATATTAAATAAAATATTAAATAAAAATAGTAAATTAAAATAGTAAAATATTAATATTAAAACAATATTAAAAACAATAAAAAATTAAAGATTAAAAATATAAAATAATTAAATACTTAAATAAGAAATTGAACACTATTTAAAATATTAAATTTAAAAATATTAAATTATATATTGATTATCAAGTAACTGTTTTGAATTGGTGTACTACAAGTGAGAGTTACATGACCACAAAATTAACTGTAGCAACTGCAAGTGAGAAAATATGAGTGTAAAAGTGAGAATTAAATGACCACAAATTTAACTGTAGCAACTGCAAGTGAGAAAATATGAGTGTAAAAGTGAGAATTAAATGACCACAAATTTAACTGTAGCAACTGTAAAGTGGAAAAAGTTTTTGCATTTTGCAAATGGAAACAAACAAGTGTAAATGGTAAAGTTGCAAAACTTTTTGCATTTTGCAAAGTTTTGCAACCAACCAAACAGGCCCCTCATATAGAATCGGAAAATCTGATCACTATATATTCTCTTCAGCTTCGAAAAATTCACCTTTGCTGAATGTAAGTAGCAATATGACTTAGCATTGATTCGACTAGGCCTCAATTGAAGTTGTCCAGAGATATAAATACTGAGGCATTTTAGGCTCCAAACCTAACTAGCAGGGATATCTATTTGAAACCCGTGATGAAACCAGTAGCTGAAAAATACAACACAAGGCCATCACAAGTGCCGCTTCAAACAGGTTTCAATAGAAGTTGAACTTGAAGTAAGCCTCCTTTGACAACTTGCATATCTCAACTATCCCTTTTTTTCATGCTTGATATTCTCATTAAGAAGACTAAAAGGATCAAAGTTTTTGGGCATTAAAAATAGTGAGAATTGCTCTCTTTTCTGCTAGAATGGTGCAAGATTTAATATCAAAAGTGATGGTGATGTAGTAGAAAATTCTACCCTAGCAGATGGAATTGTTGAGGAATGGCAACGATAGGCAATGGTTCGCTTGCAGCGACGACAAGTGAGCGAGTCATTTAATGAAAGAAGGTTTTGCAGTTCCCCGTTTAATGTTCTAATTTCATCACAAGTTTGGAAATTGATGATAATAACCTAGGTGAATCAAGAAACAACATTGGTGATGGCAGCTGTAAAATTGATTTGGATGGGAGATAACTATAGTGTTAATGGAAGAGGTGTTGGTGAATAACAGTGATATCTTGAATAATTTTGGATACCACAAACCTCAAGATGAGGTTGTTCACGTCTTTCTAAAACCTCTTATCCTTGTTTTGACATTCTCAACATCATGTGTGAGGGTGTAACTTTTTGCTAATTTCCCTTAGCATCTCCTGTCACAGTTGATCTTCCATTCTAGCTCTATAATTCACACCATTGTGTTGTAGTGGCTCAAGTATCCTTTCCATGGTTTCTCCCTAAAAAAATGCTAGCTACAATTAGCGTTCATGGAAACTATTATATACTAAAGACTTTTTAGTGTATATCCCATATGGGACTATTCACTTGGGTGTGACATACGTCATACTCCCCTCGTTGTAAAGGTATTAGCATATTTAGAGGTGGTCTTATGGACTCTAGAGGTGGCTCTCACATATTCAAGAGGTGGCCCATCACCACATCCTTATGTGGTGTGACACTTTTCTCTCTGTAACACTTAGCTCCACATGCTTTCAGCCGGTGACTGGTGTTAGCTGATATTTGTAATGCCCCTAGTATTCTTTTCTCCAAGATTCCTCCCTAAAAAATACTAGTTACAATTAATTTTTGAGTTCATGAGAACTATCATATAATAAAGATCTTTCCATTGTATAGCCCATATGGGACTATTCACATTCACTTGGGGTTCGATAGTGTAACATATAATACTCCTATCACAAACCACCACCACCCACCCCCCCCCCCCCAACCCCCGCGAAGAAACAAAATGAAGAGATAAAATTAGTTTAGACTTATTCTGACCCAAAAGTTTAAGCTAATAGGCAGAGACCTTACTTTCTAGTTATGTTCTTCACTGTTTACTCAACTTTCCAATGAAGTCACATGACCTTAACAAATCTCCCCCTTATGCGTGATAGGTTCATAGGAATTGCATGGGCCAATGATCTCTCACACAAGAACAACACGAGGGATGACACTTTGGTGAAGATAGATATTACACGGACGACTCTAACAGTACTAAGCTTTGAGCCTCCATCACCTCAAGGTACAAATCCAACACCATAGGACCACACATCAGACCTTAATTCCTCGTTGGGTGATAACCTGAGCTCTGATACTAATTTGTTTTCACAAACTAGTCCCAAGGGAGACAAACAGCTAAAGACATAATATGGGTTTTCTGCCGAAAAGCTTAAGTTGATGGGTAGATGCCTAATTTTTTTTGTTTATGTCCTTCACTTTTTACTCAAATTTCTACTAGTTGAAGAAACAACAAGAACTAGAGAAAACCTTAAAACCACAACAAAAATCATTTACAATTGCACTGTAGATAACAATGGATTTTATGTGGAGCAATGGTGGACCATCCCATAGAAGATTATGTTATCTTTGTACACACACCATAATTAGTCTAAGGATGAAAGATTAAGTGATAAAACCATTTAGCCGTACATCAATTAGTACCATTTTTATCTTTTCTCCACTGCTGAAACAAAGTTCACCTTGTAAGCACTTTTTGCGCCGGTAAATGATTTTATAGTTACCTGATATTTTCATCCTTGGACTAATTATGGCATGCAGACAAAAAGATGAATATAGGTGTGACAGGTAGGGATTTATTTTCTCTAGGTAGAAACTTGAATTTTGTTCTGCCTTTCCAAACAACATGAGGTCAATCTAAATGGGCGATCTACACCGTCCAGCTTAATCTACACATTATGAAATAGGTACAGAACAAAAGTTAGTTTGAAGGTTTCTCACACCATTCATATAATGCCTGCGAAACGAATCGTTGTTTAATATAGGAGAAAAGACTACGATTTAATGGAAGGCTTAAAGCTTCCAAATTGCACCATATACATTTTGTGGTGTGCCAAGATAGATCAGTGTGAATCATCTATCTGAATTGCTTATCATGTCATTTGGGAAGAGGGAACAAACTTGAGGTTTATTCCTAGAAAACAACAAAGGCTTACCATAATTTTACACACCATCCTAAAAAAAAAACCCTATAATATTTTATACAAACACACACCCATCCCCACCCACACACACACATTATGTGGTAGAAACAAGATCTAGAATTGTATTGAAGACAGCTATCCAAAATGGCTTCAATTGGAGCCATAACGGGCCATCCTATGGATAATCTGCTCTATACATTCTAGTCTATACACCACAATTAATCTGAATAAAACGATGAAATAATTAGAAAAACATTTCCCATGCATCAAATCCTTTCAAAATAACTTTACTTCAGCCAGAAAAATGTTTTCATTTGATCCAGGGTTCCAAAATTACTTGATCATTTATCCATAGATTAATTAGGTTGGTATAAAACAAGAGAACGGAGCGGATTATCCATAAGATGCCCCACCATTGCTCCACACAAAGAGTCCATTACAAATAGTTGTCTCCAATGCTGTAGTAGATCCTTTTTATCGAACATATGGATGCATGAATGAATGAATGAATGTTCTATCCGTGTAGAGAGAAAGCACTAGCGGGAGAGTGCCTCTTTGGTCATCCAGAAACCGAATTTCAGCCTTTGATGAGTGTTAGAGGGCACACAAGTCTTCAACCCAGAGAAAAAAGCAAAGTTTGTTTAATTTTACAGAAGCTTAATTTTGACTAAATTTAGAAAGCAAAGGGGAAAACAGAACTAGGAAAGTGAAAATTATATAGAAGCATGCTTTACAAAATAGTGCTCTGCTTACCATGCCAAATAACGAAAAAATAGGCACGAGTTCAACGCGAGAAACCCCAAACAATATCGAACCTAATATGGGCATGTGACTAATTAAATGGCTCGCACTACCAGGTTCTGTAAAAGCAGTAGGTATAGGAGGAGATAGCAGTTTGACCAGAATGTGTACCACATGTTCCTGACAAAATAAACAGTCGATCATATTCAAGAACGTAGATAATTCATCATAACAGATTTAGGTCATGAAATTAAATGCATAACATTGCTTGAAAATGGCAGATTAACTCCTGCAGCTTGCAATTAGGTATTAAAAATATAAACACAGAAGTGTTCCATGGCTTCTGACTGCAATTTGCACACAGATATATGACATATGCTGGGAAATGGGAATTTCTGTGTTCCATGGCTTCTGATTGCAATTTTCACACGGGCATATGACTTATACTGGGAAATGGGTATTTGATTCCATAAGAGAAAAGAAATCAGATAAGCAATGTAGACATATATAAATCTATATCAAATTTCAAATATTTCAGCAATTATTGTATCTCTCAACCACACAATCTATCTATTCACAATAAATACGGTGAGTAATATGTTGCATATCAAATCTGTATAGCTTCACATAATGCAATTGGATAAACTTTTCCAATTAAATTGTGTAAGAAAGAACTTTGGAGCAGCTTATTATCACAAAAAATACAAGTGTATGATATCTGCTTTTAGCCACAAGTAGAATTATTTTCACAGCAAGTGGCTACTACTTGGCATAATTCTCGTTATTTGGAATGCCCTAACCAAAAGACTAGAAGGGAAAGTTATAGTGAGACCAGATGTAATCTTCAGTATCTCAGGGTTAGAAACTTGCACAGCTGCCACCGTGACAGTAACGTTACATATATCCAAATTGTTTTATTCATGCTGATAATAAGGTCATTAGGACATGGACTACTATGACTATGATAAAGTCCAAAAAATTTTGCCGCCTACAATATATATCGCCTTGGACAGGTGACGCCATGACAATAACTTTCAAGGAGTATCAAATGCTTCTGATTCCAAGCTTAGGAAAAAGCCTACCTGTTCTTGTTACCCAGTTCCCTACTTCAAAGGAAACTGAGAGGGCATGAGAGAGATTGAAACTCGAAAGCAAAGGGGTATGCTTTTTGTTGAGAAAATATTTTTCAGTTTCTTAGGAAGATAATTAAGAACCATTGTGGACTCTGAGTAGAATTCAACAAGAGCCGCATAAAAGCGGAAGTGGATTCCTAATATTTCAATTTCATTAGCACAGTTAAGTTGTTATCATGGTTAAAATCTTGGTATCGGTATTGGCTAATAATTTTTAGTATCAATGTCATTAATATCGGCCGTCAATATCGGTCTTATCGGCCATATCGGCCCCCATATGGCTGATATATCGTATCAGGTCCTCATAAATCCGATACAATATTGCCGATATATATAACGAGTCGGTCAATATTTGTAACTGTGGTTATTATCCTTTACTATTTCAATTTTCAGTTTAATCGTTAGTTTTTTTAACTCTAAAAGAACTCTTTGCTTCTCAATTTGTAATAATAACCTTTTAATAATATTTTTGCAAGGATGGTAATTAGCTTTGTTTTATGAACACTAACAATATTTAATTGGTTCTAGATTATTAGCCTTAAAACACATAACTAACTTTTAGAAAGTATGTCCAATCCATACATATTAGTCTGCACTCAGTTCACCAAGGATATTACTTATTTTATTTTTGAAATGAAATATCAGAAGATTGGCATCATAAGAGTAAGTTTCTATTCCAGAATATAATCATTTAATTTCAGCTTAATTTTTGTAACCATCAAGTTGTTTTGCCTCTCTCATTTGCTTCTATAGCATGCACCTAGAGGTTGAATCTAATAAGTATATCCTTTCAGATTCATGAGACAATAACATACATACATTTGGATCGATGTATGCATGTTTAGTTCTAAAAATACATGCAGAAATATCTATAAGAAAGAAAGAGAGAAAATGGTAGATATCATAAAACAATCAAAGATAACTTGTAAAAGATCCCTCACTAGCCAACAAGTTACATTTTCTATAAGGGGCTGTTTGGATTCGAGGAAGTGGGCGGAAGTGAGAAAGTAGGAAGTGTCATTTCTCATTTCCGTTGTCCATCCAAACACCGGAATAGGAAAATGAAAAAAACCCTTTTCCTTTTCTCCTTTCCCTTTTACACAACCATTTCCTCACTTCCAAGGTGCTACAGTTAATTTTGTGATTATGTAAATCTCATTTGTAACAAGTTATAGCTCAAAATAGTTAATTTTGTGGTCAGGTAAATCTTACTTGCATTTTAATTTACAATCCAAATTTTTTTCATAATTAATTTTTATTTTAATATTATTTTACGGTCAACTTTTACCCAAATCTTAAGCTAGCTAACAGCTGTACATCAAGCAAACTTAACGCTCCACATGTTTTAAGCCTTTGGTTCCGTCTTTGGCCTTCACTAAAAAACCTCCATCCTCGAAAGGCAGAATAAACGGGGGGAATAGACCTATTTTAAATTTTCAATTATGAGGTTAGTATCCAGAACCAGGTTGGCTAATACCACATCTGATAACCACATCACCCAAAAGCTTAAGCTCATGTTTGTAGGCTAGAATAATAGATATCGAACAAGCTGAACATTTAACAATTTGACAGATAACCACTTTATGCAAAAGCTTAAGCTTATGGGTTGTAGGCTAATGATGTATTTCAAGCAAAAATCAATGCTTGATACTTCCCCTAAAGTGGGCTTTCAGGCCACATGGAAAGGCCACCAGCGCAAACGTGGCCCACTTGAAAAGGCAAAGTAAATGAGAGCTAAATAAACATGTTTTAGATTGCAACTAATAAGGTCTGAATGCAGAAATTCTTGGGGTTCTCTGATACAAGGTTAGATAAGCACTATACCCAAGAACTAAAGGGTTGTCATCTAAAAACGTATATCAAGCAAACATAAAAGTTAACAACTGCAAAATGGATTTTAAGATAAGACCCCATAAGTAACTTTGTTAGGTCAGATGTAGCGAGGATTCAGGAACCAGTAAAGGTCAGTCTTTAATTTTACTTGTAGAATTACTATTTAACCTTATATTTTACCCAAAAGAATTAAGAATATTCCTTTCAATGATCTAGAGGAATCAACAACCTAAATGAATATCAATAAGAGCCAGTGACTGATATATCACGTACCAGCATTACGTAAGCAAGACAAATAAATGAGAAGAAAGGTATCGTAAACTAATCCAGAGTTCAAACCAAATAGCTATATACACCAGCCCCACTATGACTACACTTTGTTTCAAGACTAACATAACTGTCTTACCTGAATATTCCAGCCATAAGTGAGAGATGCACCACATAAAATCTTTGCAGCAACTGACTTTTCTTCTTCAGATCCATTTAATGCGATGTGGTATAATTTTTCAAGTTCCTTGATACTAATGCCACGAAACAAATAAAAATCCAAATAAACCATTTCAAACAGCAAACTATTAACATCTAAAACTGAATCTTGCACTGCAATATAAATACTTGTGAAAATGAGAAAAATAAAAGGAATACCCTGGAGCAGGTGTTGCCATTAGAGCATTTTTAAGGGAACCGGTCAGCTGAGATCCCTCCATGAACATTGACCAAGAAGAATCTTGAACTAACACGGAGTCTTTCGACGATGCAGATGGAACAACGTAGTTAGGCCAAAAGTATGCTGATGTGTCAATCAGTTTCCTTGCGATGCAGACTTCAACTATGAGATGCAGTAGGTTCCCAACTGCAAAAGCAATATTGGGTAACCCAAAAAAGAATTAATGGTTTTAATGTACTCATTTAGTATACAAGAAAATTACCTTACAATTATGCATGCTTATAAAGCAGGACTTAGGAAAATGCAAGCGCTGTTGTAAATTATTTATCAACATATCAAACAATGGTTCCACTTTACATGTTCTCTTCATGAATCTCTGGCACACTAAAGAGGAAGCATATGTGCGTTATAATAATGTTAAGGCAATCAAGTTACATGCCATCTAAAAGGTAAGATTTATGCACATTTGATCTCGCTGCTTGCTAATTACAGGCTTCCTGCCCAGATAGCAGAAACAACAAGGCATACACACAACAATAATACATGGCAATCAGTAGATGTAAAAATATAAGGATGCAGTTAGACATAAATTGACGAAAATAATTAATTGACTTTGGTAAATTTTCACGGATTTGACAGTGATCTCTTTTAATAGATGGAAGTTTTGTGCGCAAATGTAAAGAGCAGCGCATGCCAACGAGCAGTTAGGACATTGAATCGGAAGCATATATGAAGTATAATAAAGGAAAGGCAATACTTAAAAGATAGTCCTTCTTTTCTTTCTTTTGTCTCCCCCCACAACCCCCCCACCCAACCCAACCACCACCACCACCCAAAAAAAAAAAAAAAAAACTTTTCGCGCGGGGGTTGGGTTGGGGGGGCCTAAGGGCACAACAACCCTAGGTCTAGCCAAATGATGAAGTTGGGTTTGAATGCCTAACCTCTTGAACTACTCCAAGAGATCACTAATCTAAATGTCAGTCTAGTCATATATCTTTTTTTTTGTGCAATATCCTAACTTGCACTATTATCTCATGTCCAATTTATCATGGATCCGCAGGGCACATATACTGCACAATACACAACAATGCAGCAAATTATAGAAGTATAAGATGAAGACAGAAGTACAAAAGTAATGTCTATTTGGAAAAAAGTTACAAATATTAATTATTGGTACATCTGCCTACTGTCTCTTTAGGTAGATAAGAATCCTTGTGCACAATGATCATTTAGTCCCCAAATAAAGGGGGGAAATATTATAAAGGGACCCTAAAGCAGGTCCAAAATACATCAAAGCACAGTGCAGCACATTTTAGCCATCCCAATTGGTCACAACTTAAAATATGTAAAGCCCAAATTTGACCCGACATAATACTACAGACCAACCCGCCTAAGCAAGCATGCCAACTGCTCAGACAACATGATCAAATCATGTCAAGCTCTTTTTTGCTTCTTTGTCTTACTTCGGACAGTTAAAGGATGCGTTGAAGATGTGAAATCCATCATGGATCGCATCTGATTCGAAAGAGGAGTTGGCATGATGGCTCAAATGAAGGCCAATGCCACCAAGCTTCCGCCCTAGAAGTATTTCCAAATTTCCAAATATTAAGACAACCAACACAATCCCTGATATATCACTGGCATAAAATCATCAATAAAGTGTTGATATAAGTATCCAGTATCCCTTGCAACTGAGTGAGTTTTCTTCACACAAGAAATTATAGAAAAGATGGGGGGAAAATCTCACTCAAGACACAACCTCCACAGTCTATTGCAGAGGAATAGAGGAATCAAGGCAAGAGACATGCCTTATACCTATTCCTTAGACGAAGTTGCTAGAACAGAGACGAGGACCTTCATAGCAAAGCAATGTAAAGGGATTTGGACTAGGAGTCACAACCTCCTTCCTTGAAGGAATCCACCAAAACGAGAAAATATGAGCCCACCTAGAAGCAAATAAATTAATACAAAAAGGCTTCTCGCATATGTAATATCTTAGACACTAAGAACATACTCTTAAATAATATGAAAGCATCATAATTATACTAAAACTGAAACAATTTGTATATATAATTAGGCTACAAACTAATATCTTATGTTTCCGGAAAAGTTAGTGAGTGAGATCAATTAGTTTCATCTCTTATCTCTCATTTATATATAATATAGACTTTTACATAAAACACCCTTCACATCCTTATATTTCCTAACACTCCTCCTCAAGCTAAAGCATATACACCATTCATGCCCAGCTTGTCACAAATGAACCAAACTTGTGATCCTCCAAGGGTTTTTGTCAACAAATCTACTAACTGATTAGCAGAGGAAACATATCGAGTCACAATAATCTTGTCCTCCATCACTTTTCACAAACAAGAACAATCACTTGGATATGCTCTGTGCGATCATGAAAAACAGGATTCTTTGCAATGTTAATAATTGCCTTGTTATCACAGTATAGTCTCATTCGATGAAGGGAGAAGATGAAGTTCAACACATGTAGCATCTGTCATCGCTAGATATTCAGACTCTGTACCGAACCTAAAAACCACGGCTTGTTTCTTGCTCTTCCATACCACGAGATTTCTTCCAACAAATACACAATAGCCGTTAGTGAACCTTCTATCAATTGGTGATCCTGCTCAATCTACATCCGGAAAATCAGCTACACATCCATAACCGCAATCTGAATATAAGTCTTTTTCCTAGGGCGCGCTAAAGTATCGAAGCACTCGAATGACAACATTCCAATGACTCGTCCACGGAGTGGATAAGAACTGAATCACCACACTAATCGCATATCCAATACGTAGTGAAGTCACGTGAGGTAGTTCAGCTTTCCCACAAGCCTCTTGTATCACCCTAGATTATCTAGAAGCTCCCCTCGGGTAAGGGTTTGGACTCCGGATCTATTAGAGAATCCACTCGCATACACACCCTAACATACTGCCTTCTGAAAGCATGTACATCACATACATTCGCTGAAAGAGAAAGATCCCTTTCTTGGATCTCGCCACCTCAATACCCACGAAATAACACACCTGCCCTACATCCTTTGTTTGAAATCTCTTTTATTTTAGAAGCGAGGTGATCCCGAGGCTCAGAAAAAAACAATTAATGATCATAGTCATTCGCCAAATGACAAGATTTAATATGTCAAATAGAGATGACAAAGTTAATTCCCACTTTAAAATCATTTAAGCCAAATTTTAAACATTGCTTCTCTAGAGAAGTTTATAGAATTTAAAGATTAAACTTTTCTATTATATCTATGACTGTTGACTCAAGGGTTTAGGCCAATAGTGGTCAAGTTACATTGCCAAACATGCGGTGCAAATTTCTTGAAGAAAATGAGTTAGAATTGATCCAAAGAGTACTTATTATCATTTATTCTCTTCCACCATCTCTCGCTAGGAATAAGATTCTCTTTGGCCTTTTGGCGTTCACTGTCCCTTACACAGACGAACATGATTCACTATACCAATACTTACTCTCTCATTTATTCATCCGAAGTCTTTGCTAGTCTAAGGGAATTTGAAGCCTTGCTCCTTGACTGCATGAGCTAAAATTGCATGATCAGGAAGTATTCAAAGTAGCAACGATTTTATATTGCTCTTGGGGCTTATACCGTAAAGGTGTTTTACCCTATAGGTCTCGTCAGCTGCTGAATTTGCACGTCTACCTACCTGCCAACTGATCATCAAGGTTCGACGGGAGGACCTCACTTCTTAGTTTCCTAGGCAATAAATTTGACACCAAGTCAAGTGGGTTGATAGTTGTTCAATACTTTTGGGCAGATTTATCAACTTTTGTATGTTGCTTCGTCGTCAAACCCATTGGTGAGGAAAAGGCTTATATAATGAAGATGGTGATGAGGATTTCATATTCCCTCTTCCCTTCAAACAAACATCTCCACTATGAATGCTTCCTATGATTGTTTGTCATAGCAAAGTTATCAAATTATGCGAGAAAAAAAGCTCAACTGGAATCGTCAATACATGACCCTATTAAGTACAACTCCTCTTCATCAAGTTGGCAAGTTTAAGAAAGATTTAAACATCAAACCTAAAATAATGAAATGTGATTCCCTTTGGCTCTTTGGTTTATAATATGCCTAAATGATTGATGCAATTCCAAACGTTATCTGTTTGTCAGGTTTTCATTATCTAGTGCGATTATGGAGGACCACACCTTGGTTGCATGAGCTTAAACTGCGCAATCAAGCAATAACGAAAGTTTTCCATGCCCACCAGATGGCAATTGAGGTTTAATGGCGCCCTCTCTTGCTTATACTTGGCTCCCTCAAGACTTGGCACTAAATCTTGGGGGATTAGAATCCAGTTGACACCTAACTGCAAGAACATGACCAAATTCTTTCAGTGCAGTGCCTTCAATTAAGGGCGTGCTTGTTTCTCGTAATTGGCTTGTAAGTGATAAAATGCAATTACACAAAATCACTAATGGTGTTTGTTTAGGGCCGTAAGTCATAAAATGCATTTGCAGCCCGCTTACAACCTAATCAGTTAATTTTGTCTCCCACTTGCAGTACACTTGCAACATAAACCATTAATTTTGTGGTCATGCAAATCTGTATTGCAGATAGATAATTGTAATTAGATTAATATTTTCATTATTAGATTAATCTATTAATTTATGAGAAAATTTTTTAATTATTAGATTTAATTTAATTATTAAATTAAAGTTTTTTATTAATTATTCCAATAATTTTTATTACTAGATTAGTAATTTTTATTATTGCAATATTAATATTAAATATTATTAAATTATTTTTTTAATTTTGGAATCTAATATTTTTAATTATTGAATTTAATAATATTTAATATTAATATTGCAATAATAAAAAATTTTAATAATTAATATTAGATTACTGTTAATATTTTAATAATCTAATAGTTTTTGTTATTTTTAATATTAATATTTTAGTATTTTTAAAATTAATATTTTTAATTTTTAATATTTACTATTTTATTATTTATTATAAATATTTAATATTTTTAATATTTACATTTTTAATATTTTATTATTATTTTACTCTTTTTAATAGTTAATATGTTTAAATCACTAAACGTTAGTTTTATGATCAACTTTTTCACTTACAACTTACACAGTACCAACCAAACACTGTAAAACACAATATATTTTTTCACTTGTAATTTCACATTACCAGCCAATCATCGTAAACTTACTGCGTAAAACTCACTTATAAAAGAGTTTGACTTACGGTCACTTACAGCAACCAAACAGGCCCTAGGAGTAGTGGTCTCAACCAATACTAATGGGAATAAGTTATAACGGTGGTGGTGGTGGCGGCGGCGGCTATGGCTATGATGATGGTAGTGGCACAATCTGGAAACACAGTAGGACTTTCTATCAAAGTGAAACTTGGTTGCAAACAGAAAAGGAAGGACAAACATTTCAAGAATATCACACTATCAATCTAAATTCAAAATCTAGAAACCAAAAAAATGAAGCAGGCCAACCTGCTTTAACAGAAGAATCGTTGTTGCTGATGGCACTATGATTTCCACTTCCAGCCTTGAAATTAGAAATGAAAGTTGCTGCTTTTGAAGCAGCATTGTTAGCTGCAGTGACCGCTAGAGCTGGAGGTGATAGAAGCCCAGAAAATTGTCCCAATACCTGAAGAGCGAAGACTAGTCCTTGTCTTCTACAAGAATATTTCTCTCCTATGCCATGTTCATAGCCGTTCCTAGAATAAGATACTTCTCCTTCTTCCATTACAACTGGAACAATTGCCAAGGGAACAATAGATAACAGCATACATAGTCGTGCCTCAAGACGAGGAAAAGGTCCTTCCCAAGGGTCGCTATCCTGCAAACATAGACAAGAAAATATTATTAGATGGATGAGTAGAATCCGTGTGGCATTTGTAACTGAGAGAGATAATATCAAAGGTGCCAAGACAATATTAACCCTCTGTATAAGTCGCAGAGCCGAAACCCATAGAGCTTGGAAAGTTTCTTGCCAGCTAGCCTGATTGACCACCTGGAGTGTCTTTGTCAGTTCTAGAAGAAAAAAATTGCGAAACAATTGTCACAAAAGCTTTTATTTTTTGCGTCTTAATATTTATATCAAGAACAAAAGCAGCTCTTTGAACAGAAAGCACCTGTAAGAATTTCAATAGCAGATATAACATGGAGATTCTTCCCATCCATTGCCTTCTCCATAAAGATATCAAAAGGAATCCAACAGCCAGCCCTACCAGTTCCAGAACTATAGCAAGAAGTGGGGTTGGTGGCACCAGCATCAATAAGAATTCCAAGAAGCCGATGTTTATTAAATGGGTAATCCCCAGTTATAACCTTCTGTACATTTGCGAACAATTTCACCAAAATATTGTTTATAGATGTTAAATTATGTGATGTTGATTTATGAACTTCAATAAAATGCAATCTCTGCATTAGAGAATTGAACTTTTCAGGCCTGCATATTACAAGAAGTTCTATGTTAGAAACTTCTCAATTTCCAGAAATGAGGTAATTCAAAGTTCAGAATAGAAACAAAAAGAAGGCGAGCCAGCAATCTTAGTTATAACCTTTTCTAAAGTCATCTCTTAGAAAACCAAACTCATGTTTCCCCAATGATCAGATCTTTGAATGGAGAAAAATCCATCAGTTTCCAGACATTCTCTATTTGACTTAAGAAGCATACATCATGAACAACGAATGACCCACACAAATACCATAGTGAAAAAGGTCTAAACCGGCTTTAATGATAGAAGTTTGCAAACTTGAAAGGGTTTCTGCCTTTTCTCAAAATCGACCAGAAAGGCCTTACTGACTGATCATCAGTGATAACTCCAACAATAATATCATGACAGATCAAAGGAGTGCTCATAAAATCCTTGAGAAGCTTGCAGCATGCAATATATCCAAAAGAAGGACCTGAAGTACTTATTTCCCTCATTGACCCAAAGAAGAAGATAAAGAAATAATGCATGAGGGGAAAATTCTCCATTAAAACCATCAGAAAATCCATCACGGAATATCTTTAGCAAAAGTTTCTTCATGATATATGACATTCAGAAAAGATCAATAAGGAACTAAGTAAATCTATTAGCTACTTCACCATCTTGCTTAAAGATGATATACTTGATAATCACACCATTATCCATCCAGCGAGAATTTAGCCATCAACAACTTTCACATATTTGATCACAAAAATATTTATGGCTTGATATCACATCTTGTTAGACTACAGTTTGATCCCACTATGTGGAGTAATACACATAATATAACAATCATGAGCTAGAATGTCTTCTCTTCTGATACAACAATGAAAACCTTTAACAATTTAAAGAAAGGTCCAACTAAGGGACGCAATGAAAGAATACCTTTGAAGTTGCCCAATGAATCAGGACATATTTTCATGCAGTATATTGACATTGGAGCTTCACCTAAGATTCATGCTTACAAAAATGTAAACTTCTAATCCTTACTAAATATCTTTCTACAGACAGCATAAATGATCAGATCTCTCTCCACACTGCTTGGTGGGTTTTTTTTTTTTTTTTTTAAACCCCCTTCTCAAATGACACAGCCTGGTAAGTTGTGTGACACTTCCATCATTGTCAGAACACTCTAAAGATGACGAGAATAACATGGAATTAAACTGAACTCAAACAACGAGTTCCAGCATAAAATTTCCTTCCTTGCTAGTAAGCACTACAGACACCACGCAAAGAAATATGATTCCAGAAACTAACACACTAATCATCATTCAGTTTGAAAACTGAATATCCACCACTAGTCCTCATGAATAAAGTACATGATCAAATGATTATCAACATCCTAGTAACCAAAGACAAGTCTTTTTTGTACTACTTTTTGTTCAACATATGAATAAGGGGCGCATCATAGCCTTGCGTGTGTGTGTGTGTGTGTGTGTGTGTGTGTGTGTGTGTGTGTGTGAGAGAGAGAGAGAGAGAGAGAAGAAGTACCAATAAGTATAGAAAATCCACAGTATAATGCACTTTTGAAGAAGCTGAACAATGTGCATATCTGGAATTAACTGTATCGACTGTATTGACCTTCTACCAACCAGCGGTATTAGCTATATCTCATAGCCAATAGGAAAGCTTATTGAATTCTACATCATCTCAGCAATCCAACTGTCAATAAGGAAGCCGGACAAATCTACTTCAATGTATACTTCCACTGACACTTTAGGATACCTCTGGAAGGGATGGAAACCTTTAAGACTACATAGAAGCTTACCCTAGATCCTTGATCAAACTAGCACTAAAGATGAAGCTTCAGCCAGGCTATAGGGGTTTTGTTACCACCAATAATAAATACATCATCAAAATAAAGCAAGAAATAGCTAGGCATTAGAATAATCTATTAGCAAAATGTGCATAATCACAGAATCTCTAGAAATGCAGCATGACATCACTCAAAACCAAGTTTAAGGAAATTAAAAGCATGGAGCAAATATCTCTTGCTCTCTTACAGAGGATACCCATTATCTTGTGACTGTTATTGAATCACCTCTGGCTGACATCAATCTGGAATAACTTAAACTGAGTGGTTTCAGCCAAGCAGTTCAACCTTGACCTCAGTCATCCAAGTAAATATTTACTTAAATGTTTAGTTCATTGCTACCTATTTATCAACTTAAATACTCAGATGCAGCCGTAAAAAATATTGTCTGGAAATGAACTACATATTAAAATAAAGCTAGTATAATCAGTAGCAAACATATTTAATGTCAACAAAATTATTGTAACAAATGGAGAAACAGAAAATATAAAGAAAGAAGATATTGCGTACATGTTGAAATGAATGAGACGAAGAAATACTTGGACTTTTGCATTTGCAGTAATTTTCTCAACAACCTCAATTGCCATAAACGAGTTAGCTCTTTGCAGTTGTTCACGACGCTCATGTTTCTTATAATTTGAGTTTTCCTTGGCATCTACATCCATAACTTGATAAACTTCATTAGTATTTTTGTTCCCCCTTTTGCCTATAGACATAAACTGCAAACCCCAATCTTCTAGTGCTCCATCTATTAAACTCAAGATGACATTTAGGACAAAGAAAATCATGGCATGCCCAAAGTCTATTTTATGAATTCCATATGTATGTGAAAGCTGCAGAGAATCGTCAACCAATTTTGTCATCCTGCAAAAGAAAAATAGAAGCAGCATCAGTGAATTTATTAAAGCTAAAACATGTATCAGATACCAAAGCCGTTTGAAATATACATGACAGAATAAACACTTCAACATCAAATATAACTATAGAAAAACTAAGTACACAAATCAAAGATCAGTAATCAAAAGAAAAAGGAAAGGAAAGAAAAGGAGCACATAGTAGTTCCAAAATGCATCATCGCCAGCATTAAAACCATGAAGACAACAGATAGGGGTACATGCATAGAAAAGAATGATACAAGACAGAAATGAAGATCGGATAAGAGAAAGCTGGCAATAGCCCTGCTGCAACATTTTTCTGCAGCAGTTGGCGTCAAGAATTATACCAATAGTTGTATAGAATCCTTCCTTATTAGCCACGAAGGCAAGAACTGAGTAGCCAACCAATGTCATTTTCATCTCGGAGGGAATCTCAATCAGTTCAAGTTATAGAACTCAATACTAATTCCCTCAAATTGCCCAATAAAGAAAGACATTAATTGTTAAAGAGTCTAATTAACTGTTTAAATTATCTTGCAACATAATGCTGTAAAGACCACTTAGAAGCAAAATAGGATTCAAAATTGATAAAACCAGCCTCCAAAAATTCATGTCAGGGCAGCATTTGTTCTTTCCAACCAACAAAATAGTGTTTCATCCAATGAATAAAGGACAAATGTAAAGTCTGCACTACATAATCACAGTCTTGCTTAAACAAGAGGGATAAGCATTTTGAGAAGAAAATAGGAACTCGACTAATTTGACTCTCACAAACCTAACTCATAAAAGAATTTTTAGGGATGTTAGGACATAAAAACTTATCCTTCAAACCTCAGCATAGCTTCAAGTTCAATCTGCGTCAATATCTACTTAAAATATATCTACTTAACACCCTCCCCCCTCCCAAACAAAAAAAAAAAAAAAGTAAATTCTGCCTTCCATCTAATTCCATGTTTATGATGGTGGTCTTTCCATGTTGCCAAGGCAACCTCAAGGGGAGTGTGAAGAGTTCTCTTGGTATACGTAGTTCAATCCTTATCAATATCTTCTTCTTAAAATATATCTATTTAACTCCCCACCCGCAACAAGAAAAAGAAAAGATGTAAAAAAATTATTATGCCTTCCAACTAAGTCATGTTTATGTTGGTGGTCTTTCCATGTGCCCAAAGCCCACCTCAAGGGGAGTGTGAAGTGTTAAAATCACAATATCGGTATTGGTGTCAACTGTAGGATTTTGGTATCAGAATTGGAAATATCGGTTGTTTCATCTGATCGAATCAGCAATATCGGGTATTGTTAATGTAGAAACCTACATTTCCTTAATTTAGCTACTAAATTAATAAATTATATTATGAAGCTTTGGTCCTTATTTTGCAAAAAATGAAATTATGGGGAGGATGATGCAAAGTGTTTTATATGGCTGATTTCATTCAACTGAGTGACAATGTTTTTATTTTAATCAAGGGCACTTACTCCATGAGCGTAAAGGGGGAGAGAGAGAGGAAGGAGATGTGTCCTCTAAGACGAGATGAATATATAACACACTCTCCCCTCTTCTCTCCTAACCATCCCCCCCCCCCCCAAAAGCCAAAATTAGTAAACTTTCACCTCAGCTCATATTAGAAGAGAGGAGAAGAAGAGGAGGAGAAAGAAAGAGATGAGAGAAGAAAGAGGAATTCTTCTTCAAGGTAAACTCATAAAACTTCTTTAATGGCTACAAAATTTCATGGGCCGAGTGGTGGAATTTGGACTATGCTTGGAATACACCCTAGTAACAAAAAGCGTTAAAAGTTATTATTATGTCATGTTGTTAGGTCCATAAATTGTATACATTTCACTTACATTTTGATCAAGAATACTCATATACCAATGAATTAAGTCACGTTGTATCATGGCAGTTTATTGTGTAAAGACAGACAGTTGCGTAGTGTTTTGACCAAAATTCCCAGCCATGGGAAAAATCCAGCAGTTACCTTATGTCAACCATCAGATAAGGTGTTGACCCATTGAGTGGTGATCTTACCTAATTTCTTATATGGACAACTCATTGTGAATGCATTTCGTATTATATATTACTTGTCTTTTTCTTGTAGTCTTGATTGATTTTGCACAAACCAGCTCAGGGTTTATGGGAAAATTAAATTATTATTATTCATTCTGATGCTCGATTTTATATTTTAAACCGTAAACTACTTAGCCTACTTATCTGCTTACTGAGCGATAGCTCATCCCATACCGTACAATCTTTATGTAACATTTTGGCTCGAGCATGGGGGAAACAACATTAGAAACTTCATGAGCGAGTTCAAAAGCTAGAGATCGAGTCCAGAGTTATTCGTTATAGTAGTAATAGTAAAGTGTGCAAGTTAAAATAGTATGAGTGTGATAAAACTCTTAGTAGGAGAATAAATGAGTAATATTTAAATATGTGAATACAAACATTATGCATGATAAGTTATTAATTATGAATATGTTATGTTGTGCATATTGTACTTGTTGAGTAAGGTACTGCCTTGCAATTCACCCTTGTTAAACGGACTACGGCCGACAATACCGACCCCATTGTCTAAGATTGGTTTGGGGCATTACAGTTACGGTTATATTGGGTCATATCGGCAATATCGATATCGGGTTAAAAATGAGTACATGGCAATATTTCAAACCGTGATCTAGACTCTCAGCATCTTGTTAGCCCTTCTCTCTTCTTGCCATTTCAAGGGAGAGGGGGGAAGCCTCTCCTCTCTAGCGATCCAAAATTATAGGTAATTTCTACTTCTCCATATCCACTTATGTTTCTTTCCTAAGGCTAACATAGCCTATATAGTCAATGTCGTGTGAAAAAAATGATATTCTTTTTCCCTTCAAATAACATGTTCTACAAAAAGTTCAAAAACATCAAGGCTTTCTCAAAATAGGTGAGGTTCTCCTCCTAGCTGCCATTACAGCTAATGTCATCAAAAGGCACTAATATTAATTTTTGCAACATTAGCACATGAATAATTTCATTAAACATTGAAAAGTTGAAGATGCACTCATTAAGCCAAAGGACATAACCAATAATGCATATTTTACAAGTATCTCGTGCAACTTCCGCAACAAAAAACCTTTATTCTAGTCTTTTAGCTAGCTACATGCTCCTTTCAGCACCATAAGTGATCGTCTCCTTTGTTAAAATATCAATCTCGGCTCAGGTTCCTTTAGGTCTACTCCCACTTGTCCTTGCTCCATCAACAATGATCACATAAACTCCCTAGCTTCCATTGCACAATGCACATGCCCAAATCATTTCAACTAGTTTTCCCTTACTTTATCCTCGATTGTAGTTACTTTAACTTTACTTCTTATGGGTGCACTCATTTCTTGTCATCCCTTAACATTTTGGTTAACTATTGTGTATACCTATCATCTTAAAAGTAAGTCAATGGTACATTAAACACTAATGTAATGAAAATACTCCAATAATGTGTTAGACCAGATACTACTTTGACACTCTTGGACAAGTATCCAATTAGAAATATGGAGTATTCAACATATATAGTAATCAATGGTGAATTGGTGAGGTAAAGAATCTTCCTTTCATGTCACACTCTAGTATGTGTATTGATTTTATACAATCAATATTTCATTGACACTTGTTGGCACATTTATGTCGGTTATCAAAAACATGCTTGCTACACATAGCATACAGGAATATGTGATATTTCTTTTAATCTTAGACAATTTTTTAAAATAAGTTTTTTTTAATAATATTTTTAAAAATCGACTCCTTTCAAAAATATTTACAAAAATCGACCTGTGACCATCACGTCGGCGTCACATCGGCAAACGGTCGACTCTAGGCTGGAGTTGACAGGTCAAAAAAATTCCGGCATTGAAAATGCTGAAGTTCTAAAATCACGTTTTGTAAACCCCGACATTGCCAACGCCGGAGTTCTAAAATCACGTTTTCGTAAACTCTGGCATTGACAATGTCGGAGTTCAATTTCTCTTGGGCAAAAAATGAAACAAAATTGTCAATTTAATGCACTTCATCCCCTTACGCGTGCTTGTCAATTTAAGTTCTAGCTCCTTGTTGTCCATGGCGAGCTCGAGCTACTCGTCTTCCACGGCGGCGGCGGACACGGCGAGCTCGAGCTCCTCGTTGTCGTCCATGGCATCTTCAACGACAGCGTCGCGCAATGTCGATTTGTTTCTAGAGAGGATTGCTCGGCGAGCTCGAGCTTCTCGTCGTCAAAGGTGTCGTCGGGCAATGCCGGAGTGTTTCGGGAGAGGATTGCTCGAGTTCCTCGTCATTGTCGACGGCACCGTCGTCCACGGCTCCTCATCGTCCACGACGTGAGGAAAACAAGCTGCAAATTGAAATTACATGAGAAAAGGACACAGACCTCACGCGTTCATGAAGGCTGAAGATGAGCACGAGCACAGTGTGCTCCTCAACATGCTCCTCGAGCTCCTCATCATCGTTCATGGTGTTGTCGTCTGCGGCAATGTCCATAGCGTCGTCGTCCATGAGTCATGCACTCATGGACTCTTGCTCTCCACGACGACGAGGACTCATGCACTCATGAGTCGACATCATGCGCTCATGAACGAGGTGTGAACAAGAAGTGCAAGTGCACGAAGTGTGCAAAAAGTGTGACAAGATGCATGTGCGTGAAGAATGACCAAGATGCAGGGCTTCTTCTTTTGTGTGTTCGTGTGTTTTTTTTTTCATTTTTTGTGTGCTTATCATCTCGATACATATTACATATGCCTAGACTCCGGTGTTAGGAACACCGGATTTGTGAAAATGTTTTTGAAACTCCGGTGTTGCACCGGAGTTTCAAAAAACATGTTTCAATACTCTGGTGTTCCCTTCCCAACAACGGAGTTCTGTTAGACCACAATACTCTGGTGTTTCCAACACCGGAGTTGCCCTCTCCTGTGCAACGCACCACGTTGGCAACGAAGTCGACCATTGACCAAAGTGGCATGTGAGAAGTCGGTTTTACTAATTATTTTTGGAGAAAGCCTGTTTTTAAAATTAATTTTATAATAAGTATTATTTTAAAAAAAATGTCCTTTAATCTTTCATGCTAAAGGCGAAAGTTTTTGATATACTACCCATCAATATCCATGAACACCTTCCCCATCTCCTCAGCATCTAAGATTTGGACCTGGAATGCCAACATGATCATTACCTAAAAACTATAGGTATGGGCCCAATGTTTCTAAAAAAAATCAAATCTCCAAAACAGCAAATATCAACTCAACGAAGCATGTTTTAAAATTAATATCTACTGGCGTACCTAAAACACATATCATACACATAAAAAAAAAACATATAATAAACAAGAACAAAAAAAGCTCCCACATTTTACTTCTTTTGAGACATGAAGAAAACTCACTTGTCTCTACAGGCAGCAGAGACCACGGAATGATTTGAGAAGAGATGCCGACTCAAAAGCTCAAGATAAATCCTGTAGGCCTCCGGCTCCGCTCTCCGGTTTGGAATCACGCTAGAGAAAAGAAGAAACCCCACATTAACACCAAGAGAAAGACAAAGAAAGAGGGAGCAGGATATCGATGTCTGTGACCTTACCGAGCGGTGAGCAGAGCGAGGGTATGGAGCGGGGACACGACGCGAGACGCCATGGCTTGGTCGAGAAGCTTCCAGAGAGAGGGAGTGTTGTGACCGAAGCAGAGATTGGAGACGAGGACAAACCCTAGCTCGAGATTGGGGAGCTCCAGCCCCTTCTCCCGAACGACACGCCCCGCCTCCATCGCCCGAATCAGCGGCGGGTACCCCCTCTCCTCCGCCGCCTTCACCGCCAACATCACCGCGCGCTCCAGCTCGCCGTTGCTCTCGGCCACCTCCATGGTCGCGGTCGCGTTTCTTGCCTGGGCTCGGTTCCGACCACGGGAGGGAGGATGGATACATTTAAGAGAGGCGGTGGGTTTTGGACCATTGACCCCGCGTCGGACCCTCTCGGATCCTGGACCCGACGCGTTTCGGGCTGCGTCGATGTGCGGGCCCCATCGTGCAGAGCTGCTTCTTCAAAGGCTGGCGGGGGGAGGACTTTGCAGGTCCGGTCTCCTTTGAAAATGAAACTTATAGGACTGGGCTATTTCTACGCTATTCCCACTTCTAGAAGATATTTTTTTCTTCATTTCTTCGCCCCTGTGAGGGTCGTTGTATTCTTGTGGACTCAGAGCGTGTTTGGTAACTTGCAAAACGTTTGCAAAATGTAAAAACTTTTACAACTTTACAGTTTATATTTGTTTGGTTTCGTTTGTAAAATGCAAAAATTTTTACAACTCTTTTTTTCCTACTTGCAGTTGCTAAAGTTAAATTTGTGGTCATGTAAATCTCACTTTTACACTCATATTTTCTCACTTGCAGTTGCTACAGTTAATTTTGTGGTCATGTAACTTTGACTTGTAGTACACTTACAGTTCAAAACAGTTACTTGATAATCAATACATAATTAAATATTATTAATTATTTAATATTTTAATAGTGTTCAATTTCTTATTTAATTATTTAATTATTTTATATTTTAATCTTTAACTTTTTTATTGTTTTAATATTTAATATTGTACTATTTTAATTTAATATTTTAATTTAATATTTTATTATTTTATTAGTACTTATTTCATTTTTTATTATTTTATTTAGAGTTAATATTTTATTAATATAACAGTATTATACTTTAATATAAAATTACTATATATGTAATTATTTATTTTTTAATATAAAAAATTACTTTATTAATATCATAATATATTTTATTATTATATTAATATTTTATTATGTTAATATTGTAATAATAATTCAGTATAATAATACTATAATGATAATTTATTATTAAATTATAATTATATTTTACTTTATTAATTTTATAATTCTATACTATTAAAATAATATTATAATAAATTTTATATTATAATAATTTTCAAGTATTTTTAATATTATAATATTATAACTATATTTTTATTATTGTTGTAACATTTTTTAATATTTATATTTTATTAGTATTCTTAAAATTTTATTAATGTTCTTTAGATTTTCTTAAAATTTTATATTATTTATTTAGTTAATATTTTAGTAATATTTTACTATTTATACTAATATTTTATTAATATTATTGTTATAAATAAAATATTAAGATTATTAATTTTTTATCTCAAATTTATTAATACAATTTAATTTGCAATAGTAGATTTAATTTAATAGTATTTATACAATATATTTTACCATTTACACTTTCACTTTATCAACCAAACACCGTAAAACACAATATACTTTTCCATTTACACTTCACTTTATCAACCAAACACCATAAAACACAATATATTTTCTCTGCTACAGTTCACTTTTTTCATTCTCATTTTACGACTTACGACTTGCGACGTTTTGCAACGAAACAAATAGGCCCTCAGTAAAGACTTGGTGTATGCGAAGCACCTCTCAACTGAGAGCAACTTAATAATCAAAATCAATTGAAGAGAAGTTTTCTCTCTTGACTCATATAAAAACTTCGTTCCTCCATCCGTTCGTCCGTCCTCTTCTTCCACTTTCACCTCCCCCTCCTCCTCCCTTCTTCAATCTTCGCTTGGCGGTAGCTTATCGGTCGGTTTTTCACTACCGATAGCGGTACACTAGTGCTAGTATATCTTGATGGTGGGAAACCAAACACAGATACGGACGAGTCGACGACTGCGGCAAGAAAGGAAGAAGAGGATGCGGCTAGAGGGAGAGGCGCGGATGGAGGGAGAGAGAAGGAGGAGGAGGAGGCTGGGAAAAGAAGAAGGAGCTCTCTCTATCTCTCGCATGGAAGACGGACGAATGGATAAAGTTTGTGAAGGAGTCACGGGAGAGTACCTCGCTTCGCTCGATTTTGATTATTGCTTTCGTCAAGCAGACAGTTTTTTGGGTCACTTTGAAAGGATTAATCAAACAGCACAAGAAGTCACAATGCGTCAAATTTGGAGGCGAATGAGATGTGAGTCGAGTTGACCCAGGCATGGAACGAAAAGTCTCCAATATTATCCGTTGGAGTTGGGACGCATCTATACGGCAGAGATTACTTCCTCTAAGCGAGTAGGTCGTGCAACATCATGATTCAGGATTAGCTATTTTTACCAATAATATCTTACTCGTCAAGGATGAAGAGTGGATTATGGAATCACAAATTCAAGCATTGAGATCAGTCAATGTTTCCAAAACAAAAAAAAAAAATTGAATCGGTTATTGTTTGTTGCATTTCCACAAAGGGATGTGTTCCATCTTCATACTTGTGGCTCATGATCTTTTATGTACTTGTGCAATAGCTCTTTCGGAAAGAGATGAATCATAATAGTTGTGACAAAGTATTTAATAACGAGAAAAGGAACAAAAAGACCTCATTGGAGAAAAGAAACTTCAATAAAGTAGAAAATTATTGTCACACAATCTGAATTCATCCTCTCATAGCGTATATGGTGTGAGGTGATTTGCAGGCTTTAAGGTTTGTAAGCACCCAAGGTCATCGGCTAATAATCAGAGACTTGAGATCAGCTAACCGAGAGGCATGCTAGGCAACTAAAGGAGGCAATTATAAAGTCACCCAAAAAAAAAAAAAAAGGTCCATATAGCTACTTGAAAGTGTGCACTGTGCTTTCTCCCGTCAGAAGAATGAAAGGATTAGATCACTCCTCAACAAGACAATTCCTTGAAAATATACAGAAAGATGCCAACTAAGCATAGATCAAACAGTACATACACTTTGTGGATTTGAATCTCCACACATATGTAGTATTCCAGTGGATTTTTTGAGCTACATTTGTATGGTGCACTAAAGAGGTATAATCAAAAATTACTAAACTTCACTAGTAGTTCGTGAAGGTCCATTCACCATGTATAGAAGGGACACGGTCAACATATAGTAAGAAACAACACATCTAAGGGAAGCTCAGTCACTCGATGCTCTAGTATAAATTTTAGTTTTGAAAGGGACTCCTCGGGACATAACCATCGGGAAATCTTATTTTTCTTGTACAGAAGAAGCAGTCTCAAATTGTCTGGTGTCTATCTTCCCCATAAACTCATTATTGTTTGGATTTATAGCGTACTCACTGATACAGTATTAGTGTATATTGATCACATAAAGAATCCACAAACCGCAAGTACATGTCTTAACCGCAAGTACATGCCTTTTGTTCTACCTTTTTAACTTGAAAATCATATTGTCCATTGCAGATAAAGAGATTTGAACTCACATATAAAGAAAGTATCATATTACATGAGCTAAACTCACTTGGTAAGTGTCTCTTCTAAGATATTTGTATCATTTAGGGATGATAACTACGGGTGTTATCTTAATTGATGAATTGAATTGTGTTTTGTTATTAATGGAGGCAATGCATGAGAATATATAGGCATATACAGTTACGTCGAGACAAATCCTAAAGGTAATAATAGTATTCTAATTTAAATTTAATAGTACTCCTTAACACCCTATTGCAAATTCACGATAAATGAAATATCGAGAGTTTGATAAGAAATGGGAGTAAAAATGATAATGACATAATATCTGTTGCAAAAGATTTCTTCACTAAAACAAAAATTATAGGCAAAAATCATCTACCGAAGAAGAGGAGAATAATCACGTAGGCAATATTTGAGTACACATAGGCATACGGAAACTTCGAAAATACTATGAACATAATAGTATTTTCTAATCCCAAGAGAATAATTTAGTGAGTAACAATAAATAATAAATATTTATCAAAGCTTATTGTTAAAGGTCAAATTTCTAGAAAATACTTGTTTCAAAAATCCCTTCTAAACTTCTTTTGTACATGTGCATACCACGAACGTTTTTATGTTCTTTAAAAGGTTACCTTCTGGAACTCCTCCTTCCTAAAACATCTTACATATGTGCCTAGCATGTGATCTTTTACTGATGAAGAGCCAACCTTTTAAATTAATGTGAGCTAATATTTTAAAAATAATAAAGGATTTTTTTTTTTGCGTATATGCGCTTCAAAACTTATCTTTTTGCTTATTTACTCCTCAAAAATCTCTATTTGCATGTATATCCTTCTAAATTAAAGAGATGCATGTATACCCCTAAAGTCAAATTGTCTAACATATGACATAAATAGCCGTTGAATATATACCCTTGCGATTTTCAGTACTCCATAATTTTTAATATTAATAACATATTTTTATAGATAATACTTTAATATCAATACTATGTTTTTGAAAATATGGGTTCACTATTATATCAAAATATCAACATTTTAATAAATAATATTATGATAGGTATTAGAGTGTATAAGGGTATTCTTGTATTTTTTTTATTATTATTAATCTATATAAAGAGAGGCAACCTCAGTCTTTTAATATGTCTGTTCTCTAAAATCTAACGTGGTATCAAAGCAATCCACCTTTTATCACCACCTACGCTTCCATCGTCATCCATTAAATTTTTAATCCTAACTGTCAGATGTCACCTATGAAACCCCAGTCACCATCTCTTCTTCTTTTTCTTTATTTTCACTATATCTGATTGTGATCTGAATCCATATCTATATAAAAAAAAAATAGTAATTAATCACTTGAATAGAACTGCATTGGTACTGTAAAAGATGAACAGTTTTGCCAATTTAAAATTCTGTTAATATGATGGATGAATTTATTTTGGCCATATCTTGGCGTATCGAAATCCAATTTTGAAGATTTGAGTCAATTTCTATGTTTTTAGGTGATCCAGAGGTATTTATGAGTTTTTTTTTATCTAATTCCACATGAATTTAGCAGCTTTTACTTGACTTTGAAGATCTCCTAAAATCTCCTTATCTATTGGATTTTATGATTTTTCTAACCTCGACTATTATTGATTTGGAGATCTCTCAAAACTTTTACTTTTACTAAATTTGAAGATCTCTAAAACCTTTACTTCTATCAAGTTTGAAAAACTCTAAAATCCTAATTGTATCAAAGCGGTGATGAATGTTTAACTCTTTGCACAATCTTCGCATAAGTTTGATTGAGAACTTCAGCATCATCATCAATGATTCAGCAGTGTGACATCAAATATGAGCAATTCAATATTTATTTCTTAATTTCTTTTTTTTTTTGTTTTGAAAAGCTCTATTTAAAATCTCTCTTTTTTACTAGACTTTTAACAAGTTATGCGTGATAGATATCTATGCTCCAACTTGAGAGAAAGTATTAGAGTGCACAAGAGTATTATTATATTTTTCTGTTTAACTCCCATTTGTATAAAGAGAGGCAACCTCAATATAAGGTTAAGCCATCTATTTTCTAAAACTCAACAATTGGTGAAATGCAAGCTTACATGTTCTAATAAAAATGATAAGTACACCTACATTGTTTTATTTTTTATATTTAAACTATTTATTTACAAATATAATTTAAATAGAAATACAAACCAAAATGCATAAAGCTTGTTTGCAACTTAAACTTCCAACAAGGTGTATATAAAAGAATAATATTTTAGAGGGTGTACATGCAAAATTTGAATTTGCAAGTATATCTATTAAGGGCGCTTTTGTCATATTGAAAAAGCTTGTAAAGGGGTATAACTGCAAATACTTTGAATTTAGAAGAGGATACATGCAAATAGTGTTTTTTGAGGGGTAAATAAACAAAAAACTAAGTTTCAAAAAGGCACATATACAAAAAACCCAACAATAAAAAAGTAAATATATTACTTATCTTATAAAATAATAAAATTGTAAATAATTTACATCATTAAAAATGTAATATTTATATTTAATCATTTTAGACATAGCTATTTTGATTATAAAACTATATGGATTAAACCACTATTTAACCATGAAAATTTATAATATTTTTCCCTAAAAACAATAAAACATTAAGAAATACTTATAATTTATATATTTAGGATTATTTTGCATATATATATATATTAGTAAAAATAATTTATTATTAGTTTTTTCCTTAATACCTGTTATAAAATTATTAAAATAGCCATCTCTATTATACAATGTTAATTATTAATAATTTTATTTTAATTAATTATTTGCATATAAAATAATTAAATTATTAGTCAAATCTATAGTTATGCATTTGTATGGTCCAAAATGATCCATCTCTCTCGCATGTGAAATGGATGCATAAGATTGAGATATGACATTTTAGATTTAATAAATACATCATAATGTTGATGATCTATCACCGATCAAACAACATTGAAATATCTAGTTGAAGACTCGGTAACGAAAGCGGAAGCGTAGAAAATCTACCACTAGCAAGCAATCACCACACAACCAAGAAACACAAGATTTAACGTGATTCGACAATGTGCCTATTGTTGGCCCAAAGGCCCATCACTCTAGTTCTGATGATGATTAACTCATGTAGTAATAGTACTAATGATCTTGTGTTTATATAGTTTCAAGATTTACTATCAAGATCTTAGTAGGTGCTTAGCTTCAACAAAGGAGTTTTTGAGCTAACACATATAGATTCAAGAGCTCGCGCGTCAAGATCGCATCTAGCACTCGGTTGGAGGCAAGCTCTTTGGATTGTGTTTGGATCGAGTCGGCTTAGAGAAGGAGTTCTACAAAAAGACTTCGATTTGTATTTAGTTTAATTGTGTTTAGATCTTGTGTAAGATAGACTGGTGTTGATATGCTCAAGTTTACACACAAAAAAAAAAAAATTTATATGTGTTTTCATAAAATAGTTTTAGTTTTAAAAAATATCGTTTCGGTTTTGAGCTTCAAAGTATACATCTTTATGTTTCATGATTAGATTTCATCAAAACAAGTTTATATGATTTATATGTGTTCTAGATTTCATCCATGCATATTGTTGGTTCAAATGTTTAGAAAAACTTATTTGATGTTTCTATATTATGTGTTTGAGTTTTGTATTTATCAAAACTTATTTTAAAGCTGATCGTCAAAAACATAGAGATTTTATCTTATATGTGTATTGGATCATATCCATACACAATATGCTTCAAATGTATTTTAATATCATATTTTTGTATTTATACAAGTTTGAGAAAATCAGATTTCCATTTCAAAGCTTGGTTTTTGGAAAATAAAGATTTTGTGTTTAAGCCTAATTTCTATATCACAAAAATAGTTCAAATAGTTTGTAATATGTGTTGATTTTTGATAACATGTATTTGTTCTTTATTTATTTATAAGAACCTATTTTGTGAAAATTATGGGAATTTATGGGATTTTATAGAAGTTAAAAGACTAAGTTTCATAATCCTTAATCCCTGCCAGAGCCTGCTGGCGGTCGACCTGACCGAGATCGGTCGACCGGTCAGTCGACCGATGTGCACAAGAACGTGCACAAGGCCAGCCAGAAGGCCGGTCGACCAACTGTAACAACCTGAAAGTACACCTAGAGGGGGCTTGAACAGGTGTATGACTAATCTAATGACAAATGATGCGGAATTAAAAACTAATTGTAGCACACTTAGTGTAACCAAAGAGTGTAGCCGAATTCCCGGCGAAGGGCTATTAACTATCTCCGCTAAATTCTTCTAAATAAGAGTTGAGGTGCTATGTAAAGCTCTCCTGGTTCAACACAAGTGAGACACACAAACGATACCAAGCATATATAAGATATGAACAATATGATGCAATGCAAGATATAAGAGAGAGAGAGTTAAGAGATAGCAGATCAAACGCAAACACAAAGATATGTTTTGAGGTTCGAGTCAATGCTCACGTCCTCGCCTTCACACAGAAGGACTTCAACTAAATCGTCCACACAGGACTTCCCATACAGGGAACCTCCACTGAGGATTTAGGTAAATATAACTAGGAGTACACAACTCCTCTCTCCAACAAACACAAGCTTTACACAAGCGGCAAGGCACGACAACTATCACCTCTACACTTAGAGGGATGGGCACTTAGTCAAACAACAATCACCTTACACTAGATGGATAAGGCTCAAAGCCAACACTCCAACAATCACCACTACACTTAGAGGGATACCAACCAAACCAAACTCCTTTACAATCACTTCTACATAAGAGGAATACTCAAAGTAAAGAAAGATTACTACTCTTGGTGATCACAAAAACACAAACAACTCTAGGTGATCACTATAGACCACAAAACAAGATCCTAATAGATAGGATAGATAGATAGCTCAAGTGTGAGAAAATAAAGAGTTTGAAAATCAAAATCACAAAGAAAATACTTAGAAAAACTTCTATAAAATAGAAATGAAGATCAAAAATAATTCCCAAGGACTTCTCTTTTACTTTGAATTTTCCAACCCTTTAAAACAAATAAAAAATGAATCTTTTGACACAAAAACTCATTTGAAAACTTGCTGTTAAACGCTTGTAAAGATGAAAATTTTTCTCTTCTAAAAACTTGTTGAAAACAACTCAAGAGAAGGCATATATATAGCCTCTCAAAAATCTGTCCATTGGCAGCCCGGAAATGGCAGAAATGCCTTTCCAGTCGACCGCCCGGTCGACCGGCTAACTGTCATTTTTATGACCGTTGTGCCTCCGGTAGACCGCCCGGTCGACCGGGCCAAAGTCATCGGTCGACCGGCCCCCACCCGAGAGTGGGATGCTTTCTGTCGGTCGACCGCGCGGTCGACCGGCCGAATGGGCTGGCCTTTGTGCACGTCCCGTGCACATCGGTCGACCGTGACAGTCGACCGACTCCTGGTCTGGTCGACCGTCTTGCCGACCGCCAGTGCAGTTTGGCTGGGGATTTGGGTATTGAAAACTTGTCTTTTTAACTTTAATTAAATCTCATAAAATCACAAAAATTTCACAAAAATCTTATTAGAACTTTGAATACCAAACATGTGTGACTAAAAATCAACACATATTACAAACTATTTGAACCATTTTTGTGATATTGAAATTTAGTTTAAACACAAAATCGGTATTTTCCAAAACTTGAATTTTTGAAATGAAAAACTGTTTTCTCCAAAACTCATGTAAATACAAAAATATGATATTGAAACAATTTTGAAGCATATTATATATGGATAGAATTCAATATACATAAAAGATATTATATCTATGTTTTTGACGTGGAATCCAAAACCGGTTAAACCGAAACCAAAATCGGTTAAACTTGTGCGTGTGCGTGTGTGTGTGTGAACTTGAGCTTATCAATACTATCTACCTTTACAATGATCTAAACATACTAAACACAAACTGAGGTCTTCTTTTAGAACTCCTTCTCCAAGTCAACTTGATCCAAATGCGATCCAACGAGCTTGACTCCAATCGAGTACAAGATGTGATCTTGATGCACGAGCTCTTGAATCAACATGTGAAAGCTCCAAAACTCTTTTGTTGAAGCTAAACACCTACTAATATCTTGGTCAATCACTGAAACTATTTAAGCACAAGATTATTAGTAAACTATAATTACATAGTTAATCATCATCAAAACTAGAGTGGTGGGCCTCTGGGCCAACAATCTCCCTCTCTTTGATGATGACAAAACTCATGGAGTTACATATGCATGGATTAAAGTTAAGCTTCATAGAAGCTCCCCTTTAACTCATGCATAGCAATAAACAATAAAGATATTCAATAAATGCATAAACCAAATAACATACATCTTCTCTTTTCGCAAAAACAAAACATATATGCTCTGATACTAATTGAAAAATAAACATGCATATAAATGACATAAACATGCATATATAAAACTCCAAATTTCTTTCCCCTTTTTTGTCAAATCATCAACAAAGGGGGATAAATAAACTCAAAAAAAAATTTCCCCCTTTTTGTCAAATCAACCAAGAAGGATGTGTATGCGATATACATTCATGAAGAGGAGAGACGTAAAGTTAACTCTCCCTGCATACATGCATGACATGAAAAAGAAATGACTAAACCCTAATCACATAACGCATAATATACAATGTATAAAAGGAGATGTGAAGCTCCCTTTACACACGTGTAAAACATAGAGAAGAGAGGTCAAGCTCCTCAATATGAGATACACTCAACATGAATTTATACATAGAGAAGATGTTGAGCTTCCCTTGCATATAAGTAATACATATCAAAACATTATGATACCATTGAAAAATATATCAATTGATGATAAAGGTATACATCGAAACATTATGATACCAATTTATAATACCAATTAAAAATAAACAAAATATTTTTAAGATATCAATTGAAAGTAAACAAAATTTTAAGATACTAAAAGATACCAATTGAAAATATCTTGATACCAATTTAAGATGTCTTGTAAATTTTGATATTAATAGAAAATGAAATATTGTATGTTTTTGATGCCAATTGAAAAATATATATTGGAAATCTTGATACGAATTGAAAGTAAAAACCAAATTATTTTAGGTAAACATAACTCATATCAATATAAATACCAATTTAAATGAAACATGATACCAATATTGAGAATGTTAGCATATACCAAAACAAAGTATTTTTCATCATAAAAAATGGGAGTAAGATACCAATTGAAAATAAAATCGATTGAAAGGAAAAACACGAATTTTCTCCCCCTTTATGAAATACCAATAAAAACGATGCATAAGCTTGTATAAGATACCAATTGAAAAATTATTGACATTAAGGAATAAATCAAGCTTAGCATAAATATAATTTTTGCTTTAAGATGTAAAGATATTGTAAGCACAATCAAATCATATATATATATATATATATATATATATATATATATATATATATATATATATATATATATATATATATATATATATATATTGTAAGATCACCTAGAGGGGGGGTGAATAGGTGATGGCTAATCTAATGGTCACTTGAGAACAAATAATGCGGAATTAAAACTAAGTTGACCAAATTAAAATTTCTTTTAATTAAACACTTATGTATAACTCAAGAGTGTTGCCGAATTCCCCTTGCGAGGCTCTGGACAAGCTCCTCTAGATTCCCTTTGAATGGGTTGAGGTGCCGCGTTGGCTCTCTTGGTTGAATACTAGTGTTAACAACAATCCCAAGCAAGTATATATATCAATTATGAGCACAAGGGAATATATCATGCATATATATGATGAACACAATAAATTGAATGCAAGATATAAAATAGAGACAAAGAGAGAGAGAGGGAAGAGTAAGCAATCGCAAACACAAAGGGTTTGTTTCGAGGTTCGAGCACACTTGCTCTACATCCCCGCCTTCGACACACGAAGGATTTCCACTATGTAAGATCCCACCGGATCTCTCCTCGGTGCCGTACACCTACAAACCCTCGGACTCCCAAGTCCCGTACACACGCAAGTCCACCGACTCGCCGAGGCCGTACCTCTACCAATGAGTTCACAACCGAACTCCAACCACCAACAACGAGCACACTTGCCCGTTTCCTCAAATACAAAGAAAAGATCTCTTTGATGATCACAACACTTGATCACCTAAAGAGCACTCTCACTACAACACACCTATAGGAATATCTAGCAATGAATAGCTCAAGTGTGGTGTGAGAAAATCAAGGAAAGAAAGCTATGGAGGAAAACTCAAGAATCACTTTTACACACTCAATAAAAACTCTTCCTTTTGATTGGAAGTATTTGCACTAAAATCTTGTGGAGAAACTCTTCTAAAAGTATCTGAAAAACTGCTCAAGAAGTCTCCTAAATGTTAACCCCAAAACAGATGACAAAATCCCTTTATATAGGCTGCCCAGAAAAAGAGCCGTTGGGGCTGTGTCAGTGCTGTCGGTCGACCGCCGGTCGACCGGCCAACGGTCATTTTTCTGACCGTTGCAGCCACCGGTCGACCGGCTCGGTCGACCGATAACTTCCAGAGAGCAGAACTCTCTGGACCGGTCGACTGCCAGTCGACCGCTCGCCTGGATTTGAACTGTCGGTCGACTGGGTCAGTCGACTGGACATTTCCAGAGAGCAAGCTCTCTTGGTCGGTCGACCGACCCGGTCGACCGGCCACTGTGCTGACAACGTGCACATGGCTGTGCACTTCGGTCGACCGGTCCAGTCGACCGGTTGGCCTGTCAGCCAGTTTTCCAGGTCAGAAATCTGTACAAAAAATCTTTTTATAAAATCCTAAAAATACATGTAAATTCTACAAAAATAGTTTTACCAATATACATGAGAGAACAAACATGCTTGCACAAAATCAAGACATGTTATAGATGTTTTGGTCTATTTTTGTAACTTGGAAATATTAGCTAAATAACTAAAATGTATTTTTCCAAAACATGTTTTTCCAAACTTGTTTTCTAAATCTTCATCAAATACAAAAACAAGATATTTGAGTTCATTTAAAAGCATGGTGTGTATGGATATGATCCACTACACAATCAATATGGAATATCTATGTTTTTGACATAAAGCTCTAATCATGATTTTGGTTTAAAGATATGAACTATGAAATACCAAAATCTAAAATAGTATTTTGTCATAATGAAAAATCTTTTCTATTCTAGAAAATCTTTTATAAAAAAAACATTAAATCAAGAGTTCTATCAAGAGTGTGTGTGTGTGATATAACTTGAGCAATCCACCAACTATCTATCCTTTACATTTTTACTAAAACAAAAAATACAAATTCTATACCTAGACCCAAGTCTTCATCTTCTTGAAGTCTTCACTTGAAGCTTCTCATCTTCTTGACTTGGTCCAAGCTTGATCCAAAAACTCCTTGGATCACCACATGCAAGCTCCAAATCTTGATCTTTTATCCTTTGTTGAGCTATGCACCTACTAAGATCTTGATAAAGAATCTGTCACTAAATAAACAAGATCATTAGTAACTATAACTACATGAGTTGATCATCATCAAAACTAGGGTGAAGGGCCTTTGGGCCAACAATCTCCCCCTTTTTGATGATGACAAAACTCATGGAGTTATATATGCATGGATTAAAGTAAAGCTTCAAAGAAGCTCCCCCTTAACACATGCATCACAAGAAATGATAGATATGGCAATAAAAGCTCATAACATGTATGCAATGTAGGAGATGCAATCATAACAAAAATCAAATCCTAAATCTCTTTTGCTCCTAATTGCAAAATACAACATATATGCATAATAAGTAAGGAAGACAAATACTTCTCCCCCGTAAGCAATGAAAACATGCATATAACTCACAAATTCTTCTCCCCCTTTTTGTCAATCATCAACAAAGGGTTCAAAGTAAAATACATCAAACAAATTTTTCTCCCCCTTTTGTCAAAAACAAAGAAATCAAGGAGGGTAAAATACAAATCAATCAATAAAATTTATATGCGATATAAATTCATGAAGAGGAAGACGTTAAGTTAGCTTCCCGACACATATACATTACATGAAAGAGGGATGACAAGCCCTAATTCACATAACGTATAATATGTCATGCATAAGAGGAGATGTGAAGCTCCCCCTACACACGTATATCATATAAAGAAGAGTTGTCAAGCTCCTCAATTTATAATATACTCAACATGAATCTACATATGGAAGAGATGTTAAGCTCTCCTTGCATATAGACAATACAAATCAAAAATTTTGAATTTTTCTTTATCAAAACAAAATTTTAACTTTTTCTTAGTAACAACAAATTTTGAGATATCAATTGTAAAATAATCAAATTTTGAATTTTTGATACCAATTTCAAAACACAATGCATAAGCTTATTATGAAATACCAATTTGAAATCTAATTAAGCTTAGCATCAACAATCTTTGTGCTTTAAAGGAAATACCACTTGTAAAATAAGCACAAATAGATAACATATATGTATGACAAGATAATACCAATAGAAATTGATATAATTTGAAGGCATTCATACATACAATCAAAATATGAATATACACAACATGAAGTCATATTGATACCAATTGCAAATAACCAATGATACCAATTGAAAAGTAAGCATAAGTGTATACATCATATAATCTACCATATGAAGAATTCGAACTAGTTAAATGAACTTGTTTTAAGAACTAGTACGAGATCCTTCCATCAAGGAATAAGTTAAAAAGTTTTTCATGAAAGATCAATGAAACACAAGGCACTAAAAGGCACTCTATCCATAAAGTCCATATCAAAAAGAAGTGAGTGTGATAGTGTTATGTGAAACATGGTATCATGAAAATTAGCAATAAAACTCAATATTCCTTAAAATCATAAATTTTGAAAATACGAAAATCATCACAAATTTTAATATATGAAAATCATCAAAATTATATTTCATAGCATATGTATGTTTTGACAAGACATTAAGTATACATACATATCCCCAAAATACAATTGAGTCCTCATAAATAGATTTGCATGAAAAGCAAATGACTCAAGGGTTATCCATGTATATTTTAATGTTTTGGCAAAAGAAACTTATACATAAAATGAAATCACATGATCAAAACATAAATCCAATTGGGAATACAAGTTTAAGAATGTAATGATCATCAACACAAGGCTATACTAGTACATCTAATAGGCACAAATAAGCATTCAACCCAATCATATATAGATTTATTTGTGGTCCATAAGGTGTACAAGTATAAATCCAAGTGTTGACAAATACTAACATCTAAACTAATATTCAATACAATGTAGCATCAAAAATTTTGAAATCACAAAAGAATTTATCCATAAAAATAGAATCATGTGCAATACTTGAAGAATAGATAACTAGTTTAAATAAATTTTTGACAAACTAGTTAAAGATCCTTCATAAATAAAAAATCATATGTTTTTCATGAATAATACTAAATACATAAAAGTTCAAGCACTCATATTCCATAAAGCTCCAAATTATATATTTTCTTAAAGATAGAGTGTTCAAAGGTTATGTAAATAGTGTCTACATGAAAATAGTCATTGAAGCCCAAAACGATCATAAGTCAAATTTTTAACAACAAATCATGAAAAATCATTTTTCACTAAAATCAACAATTTTCATGGTATATGTATGGTTTATACAAATCTAACAATATGCATACATATCCTAAAAATAAAAGAGTCTATTAAATGTTTGCATGAAGGCAAGAGACTCACGGGTATACATGTATATTTATTAGATTTGAATTAAACATGCATATACATGAAGTAAATCACTAAAATAGGTAAAACATGTATAAAAGAGAATCATCAAAACTAGTCTTATACATATGCATAAAGTGGATACAAATGAGCATGAAGTTCAATCATATATATGAGTCAATTGTATTTCACTATACATCTATGTATGAATACAAGTTTTGAAATATTCTACATCTAAGCATGTAAATACCACATGAAGCACAAATCAAACAAAATCATGAACATGCTATGAATGTATGAAATAAGTAAAAGCATGTATATAAAAATAGGAGTTAAGAAATTGTTACCAACTTCAAAGCTCCAAGCATGGTGGTCTTTTCCACCAAAATTTCCTTGATAGCAATGCATCTATAAGAGTGTCCATCATATCCATTGCATTGGCTACCAAGGCACCAATCCTCTCACGTTTTGTGAGAGCCTCCACCTATATCAAAATCAAAGGGTGGGGGTTTTGGTACCCATGTTTTCTTGGGTCCTTTGGGGTTAGCATTGTTATAAGGAACCCAAAATCTATTATATTTAGCAAAATATAAATATGGTTTCTTATCAAAACAATATCTTGCTAGATGGCCTTTGCGGCCACAATGTGTACAAATGTACACCTTAGCATGATGTGTATGTGCATGAGCATGTGGAGTTTGTTTCTTGGGAAACATGGACTCCAATCTAGTATGTTTAAATGCACAAGAGTTCAAAGTTGAACTCAAATTATTCATTTTATTTTTCAAATTCTTAATCTCATTAGTGTTAGCATGAAAAGCATGATGAGATGAAGAATCATTTTTCTTTTTCTTTTGAAAAACATTATCCTTTTCTTTTTCAACAAATTTTCTTTTTAAAGATTTATTTTCTTCCAAAATACTTTCTTTTTGTTTTTCAACCATAGCAATATTATCCTTCAAAATAGTGTTCCCTTCACAAAGATCATTCAATTTTGAAAATAAGGAAACATTCTCATTTTTCAAATCTTCTTTTTCTTTTTCTAAGCATGCAACTTTATTTCTAAGTGAATCATTTTCATTAAGCATGCAATCAAATTCCTTTTTCAAAATCTTGTTATCTTTTTCTAAACATGCAATGTTATCTCTACATGAATCATGTTCATTATGCATGCAAGCAATGTCCTTTTTCAAATTTTTATTATTTCTTTTAAGCATGTCATATTTTTCAAGTATAAGATGACAAAAAGTAGTGAGCTCATCATATGACATGTCCTCATCATCGGATTCGGAATTTACCTCAAGGGGGTTATCCCCTTGGACCATGTAGCACTTGTTGGAGGTGTCGCTTCCAACATCCGAATCGCTCCCCGCATAGTATTGTTCATTTTCGCCAAGGGAGATGAGGGTGTTCCATACTACAAAAGCCATATCAATATTAGCAACCCTACATAAATAATCATCATTTAGGGTGCTCTTTAAAGCATGTAGGGCTTTTGTATTAGCCTCAATATTCTTACCATCTATACAATAAGCATTATTAGTAGTGGCAAGATATACATTATAACCTAGGGCTTTGAGGAATAATGACATCTTAACTTTCCAAATGTGGATGTTAAGAATATCAAAGGTGGGTGGTGACATAAAGTCCATGGTGAGGTGTGTGTGTACAACAAATATTGTGATTAGCCCAAATGTAGGATCTTTAACTCTTAGGTTGTTAGACCCTTATCAAGAGCACTAGCTCTGATACCAATTGTAAGATCACCTAGAGGGGGGGTGAATAGGTGATGGCTAATCTAATGGTCACTTGAGAACAAATAATGCGGAATTAAAACTAAGTTGACCAAATTAAAATTTCTTTTAATTAAACACTTATGTATAACTCAAGAGTGTTGCCGAATTCCCCTTGCGAGGCTCTGGACAAGCTCCTCTAGATTCCCCTTGAATGGGTTGAGGTGCCGCGTTGGCTCTCTTGGTTGAATACTAGTGTTAACAACAATCCCAAGCAAGTATATATATCAATTATGAGCACAAGGGAATATATCATGCATATATATGATGAACACAATAAATTGAATGCAAGATATAAAATAGAGACAAAGAGAGAGAGGGAAGAGTAAGCAATCGCAAACACAAAGGGTTTGTTTCGAGGTTCGAGCACACTTGCTCTACATCCCCGCCTTCGACACACGAAGGATTTCCACTATGTAAGATCCCACCGGATCTCTCCTCGGTGCCGTACACCTACAAACCCTCGGACTCCCAAGTCCCGTACACACGCAAGTCCACCGACTCGCCGAGGCCGTACCTCTACCAATGAGTTCACAACCGAACTCCAACCACCAACAACGAGCACACTTGCCCGTTTCCTCAAATACAAAGAAAAGATCTCTTTGATGATCACAACACTTGATCACCTAAAGAGCACTCTCACTACAACACACCTATAGGAATATCTAGCAATGAATAGCTCAAGTATGGTGTGAGAAAATCAAGGAAAGAAAGCTATGGAGGAAAACTCAAGAATCACCTTTACACACTCAATAAAAACTCTTCCTTTTGATTGGAAGTATTTGCACTAAAATCTTGTGGAGAAACTCTTCTAAAAGTATCTGAAAAACTGCTCAAGAAGTCTCCTAAATGTTAACCCCAAAACAGATGACAAAATCCCTTTATATAGGCTGCCCAGAAAAAGAGCCGTTGGGGCTGTGTCAGTGCTGTCGGTCGACCGCCGGTCGACCGGCCAACGGTCATTTTTCTGACCGTTGCAGCCACCGGTCGACCGGCTCGGTCGACCGATAACTTCCAGAGAGCAGAACTCTCTGGACCGGTCGACTGCCAGTCGACCGCTCGCCTGGATTTGAACTGTCGGTCGACTGGGTCAGTCGACTGGACATTTCCAGAGAGCAAGCTCTCTTGGTCGGTCGACCGACCCGGTCGACCGGCCACTGTGCTGACAACGTTCACATGGCTGTGCACTTCGGTCGACCGGTCCAGTCGACCGGTTGGCCTGTCAGCCAGTTTTCCAGGTCAGAAATCTGTACAAAAAATCTTTTTATAAAATCCTAAAAATACATGTAAATTCTACAAAAATAGTTTTACCAATATACATGAGAGAACAAACATGCTTGCACAAAATCAAGACATGTTATAGATGTTTTGGTCTATTTTTGTAACTTGGAAATATTAGCTAAATAACTAAAATGTATTTTTCCAAAACATGTTTTTCCAAACTTGTTTTTCTAAATCTTCATCAAATACAAAAACAAGATATTTGAGTTCATTTAAAAGCATGGTGTGTATGGATATGATCCACTACACAATCAATATGGAATATCTATGTTTTTGACATAAAGCTCTAATCATGATTTTGGTTTAAAGATATGAACTATGAAATACCAAAATCTAAAATAGTATTTTGTCATAATGAAAAATCTTTTCTATTCTAGAAAATCTTTTATAAAAAAAACATTAAATCAAGAGTTCTATCAAGAGTGTGTGTGTGTGATATAACTTGAGCAATCCACCAACTATCTATCCTTTACATTTTTACTAAAACAAAAAATACAAATTCTATACCTAGACCCAAGTCTTCATCTTCTTGAAGTCTTCACTTGAAGCTTCTCATCTTCTTGACTTGGTCCAAGCTTGATCCAAAAACTCCTTGGATCACCACATGCAAGCTCCAAATCTTGATCTTTTATCCTTTGTTGAGCTATGCACCTACTAAGATCTTGATAAAGAATCTGTCACTAAATAAACAAGATCATTAGTAACTATAACTACATGAGTTGATCATCATCAAAACTAGGGTGAAGGGCCTTTGGGCCAACATATATATATATATATATATATATATATATATATATATATATATATATATATATATATATATATATATATATATATATATATATATATATGAAAATGTAAATACCAATCGAAACATATATAGAAAATAAAATATGAGTATACAAACATGAAAATATCAATTGTGATACAAATTGAAAATATAATGAGAATCAAGTGTATAACTCATATTACCTCCCTTTTCATGCACATGTTTAAATAAATTTTTAATTTGAGCATACGAGACATGGTCGCCCATCCAGTATAATTAAAAACTCTTTCAAAATGAAGAAATACGCAACTAGTTTTATAATAATCTTGAAAACTAGTACGAAATCCTTCAAGTAAGAAATAAAATAAGAATATATCCATGAAAACATGAAAATCACTCAACAATTGACACTCAAGGTCTATAAAGCACAAATAAGACTCATGAAAATAAAATCATGAGAAAACATCAAGTAATGTGAGTGTACAAAGTCATGTAATCAACAAATCATGGAATGAGGCATTTAAGCTCAAATGAAATTCCTTCTCAAAAACATAAAAATCATCAAAACTAAAATAGGCTTCAAGGAATATGTATGTTTTGTCTAAACTAGAAGTATACATACATATCCTAAACACAAATGAGTCCATAATAGAATTTTGCATAAAAAGCAAGTGACTCAAGGGTATATATCCTAAAATTTTGACAAAATTGACTATACATAAAACTAAATACATTATCATGAAAAACATGTCCAAAAATAGGGAACACAAGTTGAAATGCAAGAATCATCAAAACTAGGCTATACCAGTACATCTAATGGATACAAATGAGAAATTAAGTACAAACATATAAAAATCAAATGTGACTCATTAGTTGTACAAGTATATACACAAGTTTTAATGAAAATTTACATCTAAATAAGTAATCAAAACATGAAGTGCAAAAGAATCATAAACACAATCCAATATGATTATTAAGTAAATGCACATGTTTAGAGCTATGATATACACAATAGCCAAACTAAAATTAGAACACAAAATATGGATCTATATGAACATGGGTGTATCTCAATTACTATAGATGTATGTCATAAGTCTAAATAACATGGCATTTAAGCATAATGAGCATTAAAACATGACCTGCTAAAAATCAATCAATAAAAGCATGTAAACAAATAAGAAGTTAGAGATAGTTATCAAAACCATTAAGGCTAATCTCTAAATCTCCAAACCATGGTGGTCCTCCCACCAAACATTCTTGAAGATGATACATCCGAAGTAGTGTCCATCAAGCACAAAAGTATCCACCATCAGGCACCAATACTCTCACGTCAAGTGAGAGCCCACACCTACATCAAATAAAATAGGAGTGAATTTTTGTACCTATACTCTCCGGTCGACCGTCAGTGTAGTCTGGCTGGGGATTTAGGTATTGAAAACTTGTCTTTTTAACTTCAATTAATCGCGTAAAATCACAAAAATTTCACAAAAATAAGTTCTTATTAGAACTTTGAATACCAAACATGTGTGACTAAAAATCAACACATATTACAAACTATTTGAACCATTTTTGTGATATTGAAATTTGGCTTAAACGCAAAATTAGTATTTTTCAAAACTTGAATTTTTGAAATGGAAAACCGTTTTCTCCAAAACTCATGTAAATACAAAATCATGATATTGAAACAACTTTGAAGCATATTGTATATGGATAGAATCCAATATACATAAAAGATATTATATCTCTATTTTTGACATGAATCCAAAACCGCTTAAACCGAAACCAAAATCAACAAACTTTAAACTTGTGTGTGTAAACTTGAGCTTATCACTACTATCTACCTTTACAATGATCTAAACATACTAAACACAAACCGAGATTTTCCTGTAGAACTCCTTCTCCAAGTCGAATTGATCCAAACGCGATCCAACGAGCTTGACTCCAACCGAGTACAAGATGTGATCTTGACGCCCGAGTTCTTGAATCAACATGTGAAAGCTCCAAAACTCCTTTGTTGAAGCTAAACACCTACTAATATCTTGGTCAATCACTAAAACTATTTAAATAAAGATAACTATATGAGTTAATCATCATCAAAACTAGAGTGATGGGACCTCTGGGCTTACACTAACAACTCTCGGGTAGTGCCGGTCGACCGGCGGTCAGCCGACAGGTTAAGCTCGGTCGACCTGGCGGACCGGTCGAGAGGCACAACAGTCAGAAATATGACCGTTGGCCGGTCGACCGGCCGGTCGATCGGAAGGTCAATTTTGACCTTTTCTGGCTGCCAACGACTATTTTTTTGAGAGTCTATAAATAGGGCTTCTCTTGGGCTGTTTCAGTAAGATTTTTAGAGAGCTTTTCTTCCCATCTTTCAAGTGTTTTGCAGCAAGTTTTATAAGAGTTTTTCAGCCAAAAATTTTATCATTTATTTGTTTTTAAGTGTTGGAAAAATCAAAGGAAAGCGAGTCTTTGGGAAATTGGTTTTGATCTTTATTTTCATATCTATCTAGTATTATTTTCAAGTATTTTTCTTTGTTATTTTTCTTTCTAAACACTTTATTTTCACACACTTGAGCTATCATATCTAATCCTATCTATAGGATCTTGTTTTTGTGAGGAAAATTGTTTGTGGTCTATTGTGATCACCAAGTGATGTTTGTGGTCTATTGTGATCACCAAGTTTGTAATCTCTTCTTTATTTTGACTTTATACCTTATCCTCTTGTGTAGAGGTGATTGTGGTTTGGCTTTGTGCCTTGTCCCTCTTGTGTAGAGGTGATTGTATTTTGGCTATGTGTCTATCCCTCTTGTGCAGAGGTGATTGTGATTGTCATTGAGAGAGGAGAGTGTACTCCAAGTGTAGAGTTATAATTTCTCGGTGAAGTCCCTTTGTGGAAGATCCTGTGTGAATATAGTGAAAATCCTTCTGTGTGAAGGAGGGACGTAGAACAGTGGTTCGAACCTCGAAACACATCTTGTTGTTTGTGTTTGAGCCACTATCTCTTAACTCTATCTCTCTTATATCTTGTATTACTTTATATTGTTCATATCAGATACATGCTTGGTATTGGTTGTGTGCCCATATTTGTGTTGCCAAGAGAGCTTCATATAATACCTCAACTCTTAATTTAGAGGAATCTCGAAGAGATAGTCCAGAGCCCTTCACGGGGAATTCGGCTACACTCTTTACACATAGTGTTTGCAATTGAGTTTTTAATTTTGCATCATTTATCATTAGATTAGCTAGTACACCTATTCACCCTCCCTCTAGGTGTATTTCACATACGTCAATGAGAAGGAGGGGAGAAATTTTTATTGAAAACAAAGAAGAAAATATAAGAGTTATAAGGAGATCTCTCTCATAACTCTCAATAGTGGAAAAAGAATTTCTCTTGAATTCTTGACTCTTCTTGACCCACCTTCAAAAGGCCACCCAAAGGGTTTATATAGGCACTTAGGATGATCTAGTCCAATACTGATAGGTAGTAAAAGTGCATATTTATCATCACATTTACTATCACATTTTTCATATTTATTCATATAATCATGCACTATTACTAATATTTATTATTTATTGTGTGCAGGCCTTGAGTAATAAAAATAAAGGAATAAAGCCTTAAAAGAAGCCCAAAAAGCCCATGTCCAAGCCCAAGTGCAAAAATTGCAATTACTAAGGGCAATAGTTGCAAATACTAAAAGAAGAGGTGAGGATAGACTTCTATTCAAACCTAAATACTTGCAGGATGAGGATAAAAGCCAAATAAGGAGAGTTCAAGATCACAAATTCGTTGATAAAAGATTTGGATTTAGGGTAACTTGCTTCCCAAGTTATCCCGAAATCTCAAAATAAAGAGTCAGGATACAATTCTAGAAGGATAAACCCAGATGGACGGACCAAAGGATGCCACGCGAGAAAGCGCGTGGCATTTGGCTAACAAAGTGCCGCGTTTCCGCGGCAAATTTCCTGTTTTCGCGGCAATCCAGAGGCGGTTGGCGATGCGTTTTCGTTGAGGAGTTGTACTGGGACTCTACTTCCTATATCTCCTATAAATACCCCTGCAGAGCAACAGAGAAGGGCGTACAGCGAACTACAGAGCAAAAATCTAGGGTTTTTTAGGCTAACTTGTGATTTAGGTTAGGTTTTATTTTCGTTTTCTTTTGTAATTTTTGTAACTGAGAGGAGAGGATGCTTTCATGGAGGAAGGAGTTCATACTTGTACTGAGGTGACATCGGTGTAAGTCTTACTTTTCCTCTATTGTTAATAAAATCTGCTCAAAGTTTGTCTTTATTTCTAATTTTGTTTCTGTTCTTTTATTCTTGTTCTCTATTCTTGTTCTACTTTAATTCTCTCTCTGATGTCTTGCCAAACCATGAGATCCGATCGCTTCGAAACTGCCTAGCCGAAGAAGTGCCCTTGATGGCCTATGGAGATGAACAAGCCTTCTCTTTAGTTTGTCTTTTCTTTTCGTAGTATAGATCGCAAAGGTGGAAGATCCTATACGCCATACTTGAATGCCTTCCAAGACAAGGTAAGTCGTTGCAACAGAGCAAAGGTAAGCAGGGCAGAAGAGGTAGGTATGTGTTTAATTTTATTTCTTTTATTTCTTTAGTATAGATTACCATATCTTCCACATCTTTCCAATTTCTTTCCCGACTCATTGTAAATACCGCTTCTACTTCTCCATCTTCTTAACCTACCGCTTTCTTTCTAACCTAACTTTTTCTTTTAATAACTAAAAGAAGAAATTTTTAGAGAACTTACTTAAACGCTTCCATCGCTAGTCCCTCCCTGAGGATCACGACCCGCATAGCCATTGCTACCGCGCATTAGAATTGAGCACCTTGCACATCCTTTTTCTAAATCTAATATTCTTTATTTTTGTGTGCAGGAAAAATCTCAATCAAAATTTTGGCGCCGTTGCCGGGGAGGGACGGTAAGTTTCTCTATAAAAAAAAACTAATTATTCTTTTTTTTTTGTTTGCAGGTTTGGAGAACAGGAAAACTAGCAGCAGTAAGGACATATAGCAACTCTGTGCCTCTGCCCTCGAAGGCAGAGCAACAGGGCCAACTACAGAGCCGCGGTTCCGCGGCAAAAGCCGCGTTTACGCGGCCTTAGTAGTTCATTACTGATTCAGTTTTCTGCAGGTTGCTGCAATTTGCAAATTTGATTTGTCTGCTCTGTTAAATAGTTTCTGTGATCACCCTGCATACTGCTAATTAATTAACAGTAACTTATTTGTTGAAAAATAAAAAAATTAGACTCTTGCATATAGGCACGTGTCTATTTAATTTTTTTTAATTTTTGTTGAAGAGTGCTGGAGACAAGGTACGTTCGCATTGCATATAGACTAGGAAGCACCCTTGGCTGATTTTCTGCTTTGAGTGAATATTTATCTATTGCTTTACACGTGCACTAAATTGACTTAAGGGCATGTCCTATAAATAAGATAAGGTGGGGATTTCATCACCCTTCCTTGGCCCACAAACAATCTCCTCACTCACTAACCCAAGCCTAACTAAAAATGAGTAGACGTTGGCCCTAGGGACATCTCGGACTCAATTAGGAGATTATCCTAAGGGGGAACGGTGTTGGAATTTGACTCCTGCCAAATCAGTGTCTAGGAAGGGGATTGAGGGCCGAAAGCCCGAAAATTGGTGGTTATTTAATTAAGGAACGTCTTTGACGGAAAACCTCCCACCAATCTTGCCCTGACCTGGCTGATTAACTTGTGGTCAAAGTCTACACCCTACCTCCCGTGGACAGTCTAACCAGTTAGGAGTCCTCTAGGTCATAGGTCTACCCTAACTTAGGTTAGAATTTTTTTCTTTTTGTTTGTTTATTTGTTTGTTTTCTTTTTCCTTGTTTGTGTTTGTGTGATATGGCATATAATAATAATTTTTTCAATTTTAATCCATATTACACACCAACCTCTTTTTCGGATATTACCAACCCGGCATATCATAATTTTGACCAACCTAGTGTGCCGGAATGGTCTTATCCGAATGCATATAACCCATGCCCCCCATCTTATGACCATAATTTCCACAATAATTTCAACTCTTCACAGAGTTCATGGGGTTTCGCTTCCCTCGAGTCCAATTTTTCAACCAACTTGTCCTCCGTATCCACCTTGTCCATAATATTCCCAAGATTCATACTCAGATTCACCCATTCAGAATAGAAAACCATCTATCTTGGAAATGATGAGTATGCATGAGTCCAAGCAACAATTACCATCAATCTTTGACATGATGATGCGCGAGTCCAATCAACAATCACAAAATCTGACCGACTCACAACTTCATCACGATTACACTTCCTCTTTTCAAGTCCAATCACAAAATGATGCACCAATCGACTATGAAAAGATGCTTGAAGCCATGACTCAGGCTAGATTAGCTCGTGATCATGAAATAGATATGATGGTTCAATCTTTACGTTCTCACCGTTCGGCCATTTCTGATATGGTTAACCATTCTGTTAGAGCCGACGAGCCAAGTTGTTTTGGACAACAAGATTCTAAAATATTGAACTTGACTAATTTTATAATAGAACTTGAGCATGAATATGATCTTGATCTCCTACTTGGTGATTCAATTTTACTTCCTGATTCAATAATGACTTCAGTGTCTTCACCTGATTTACTTTTCCCGAGTCAACTGGATCTTGTGCCAATTCATCATGAAATTGAATCACCCATTTTTTATGATCATTTGAACTTGACCAATTTTATAATTTTGAAAGTCCCATGGATAAATTGGCAAGTTCTCATTTTTATCATATTGAACTCAATGAGATATGTGACCTAGATTCTTAAATCTGTGATCAAGTTCAAATTCCCGAATCATTATTGACTCCTGTTTTGTTACCCAACTTAGGTAATCTTTTAGAGTCAGTTTTGATTCCCACACTATCATTCCTGAACTTGAATCACCAATATTGAGTCACATTCCATTGTGGGAAGATGATTGTGGACTTGAGTTTCAACTTATTGATTTGGACCCACTTCTTGAACCTCACCCGACTCCTGAACCATTACTTAATTTAAGTTTCTTTCCTGAGTCGGTATTCGTTCCCGTACTTATGACGTCCAAGTCAATCATTCCATCTTTTCACACTCCATTTTGAGACAAGGCGGTTGACACAATTGACTCTGAAAATAATTATGAAATTTGAAAATTTGATGGAGTGGAATTGTTAAAAAATGATAATACATACATTTTAGTGGGTTATACAAGAGAAATTTCTGGTGGGTTCCTCCAAATATAACATTATCTTGATTGGGTAGCAACGCTTGGCCCAATTAGACCACCACCGGAACCACCACCTTGAGGTAACTTCTGTCTTCCCTTCTCTTTTTTCATGCATACATGCATACATTCATACATTGAGGACAATGCATGAGATAAGTGTGGGGGGAGGCTTTACTAACATACTAACATAGTTAGAAACTAACAAAAATTTGCTAATATTAAAAAAAATGAAAAAGGACAATATTTTGACTTATTTTTTGAAAGAAATCTAAGTTAATCTTAAGAATTAGGAAAATCATGATTAGGATTTTTAAAACTTAGTGAAAATAAATAATTGTTGAATTTTTAGGTATAGGAGGAAAAATTGAATAAGTAATTAGTCTTGATTTTTACCTTAATGAAATATGCATACCTAATACATTTACATATCTAGGATTCTAAGACAAAGACTCTTGTGCCCTATAATAAATAATATAAAAAAAGAGAAATTCACTGATTAAGCTGGATACATGTGCCTCAAGAAGCATAAGTATTCACGCCTAAAGGTGATTTATGAAATACAGCCCTTAGTTTTGTGGCCTAGTTCACTCGAATCCTTAAGTCCGCGGGTGTTTTCTCACCTGGTGCCCTAAAGCCGACCGGTTTAGGAGCCACCGACTTTAAGTTCGCTACATGGGTGGATTAGAAAGCCTAAGAAAACTAAGAAAAGTTACTTTTATATGTACTAACACATCTAATAGTCAATTAGTTAGGTATGAGGGCCTCAAGAAGCCTTCATGCTTACACGAAAGAAAATTAGATGAGTTATACATATTAAAAAAAAAAAGAAAAAAATAATAATAATAATAAGAGGCATGAGAGTCCAAGTTAAAGAATTCCTAGTAAAAATCATAAGGATGCATATGATTTTTGGTAACGAAAAAAGACTATACAAAAATTCAATTTTGATCCTTACCTAAAATGGATAACAATTTACTATAAATAGACTAAGTTTAAGAATGAATAAAAATGATGATCCTAAAAACTTATAGATTACTTTGTCTCTTCAAACGTATTTCAACTATTTTCCTTTTTAATGGATTTTGTGGGTGTAATCCGCTGAAAACCCTGACGAGACAACACTCGTCCTCTAGAGTAACCTAGGGGTTTAACGGCTTGTTACACGTGCTAAGTGTAATCGTGATTCCTACGAAAGTGAGTTAGCTAGTTTATTTTTTCTTCTTCTTTTTGATTTTTACTCGAGGACGAGCAAAAAGATAAGTGTGGGAGTGTGATAGGTAGTAAAAAGTGCATATTTATCATCACATTTACTATCACATTTTCATATTTATTCATATAATCATGCACTATTACTAATATTTTATTATTTATTGTGTGCAGGCCTTAAGTAATAAAAATAAAGGAATAAAGCCTTAAAAGAAGCCCAAAAAGCCCATGTCCAAGCCCAAGTGCAAAAATTGCAATTACTAAGGGCAATAGTTGCAAATACTAAAAGAAGAGGAAAGGATAGACTTCTATTCAACCCTAAATACTTGCAGGATGAGGATAAAAGTCAAAGAAGGAGAGTTCAAGATCACAAATTCGTTGATAAAAGATTTGAATTTAGGGTAACTTGCTTCCCAAGTTATCCCGAAATCTCAAAATAAAGAGTCAGGATACAATTTCCAGAAGGATAAACCCAGATGGACGGACCAGAGGATACCACGCGACAAAGCGCATGGCATTTGGCTACAAAAGTGCCGCGTTTTCGCGGCAAATTTCCCGTTTCCGCGACAATCCAGAGGCAGTTGGCGATGCGTTTTCGTTGAGGAGTTGTACTGGGACTCTACTTCCTATATCTCCTATAAATACCCCTGCAGAGCAACAGAGAAGGGCGTACAGCGAACTACAGAGCAAAAATCTAGGGTTTTTAGGCTAACTTGTGATTTAGGTTAGGTTTTATTTTTGTTTTCTTTTGTAATTTTTGTAACTGAGAGGATAGGATGCTTTCATGGAGGAAGGAGTTCATACTTGTACTGAGGTGACATCGGTGTAAGTCTTACTTTTCCTCTATTGTTAATAAAATCTGCTCAAATTTGTCTTTATTTCTATTTTTATTTCTTTTCTTTTATTCTTGTTCTCTATTCTTGTTCTACTTTAATTCTCTCTCTGATGTCTTGCAAACCATGAGATCCGATCGCTTCGAAACTGCCTAGTCGAAGAAGTGCCCTTGATGGCCTATGGAGATGAACAAGCCTTCTCTTTAGTTTGTCTTTTCTTTTCGTAGTATAGATCGCAAAGGTGGAAGATCCTATACGCCATACTTGAATGCCTTCCAAGACAAGGTAAGTCGTTGCAACAGAGCAAAGGTAAGCAGGGCAGAAGAGGTAGGTATGTGTTTAATTTTCTTTCTTTTATTTCTTTAGTATAGATTATCACATCTTCCACGTCTTTCCAATTTCTTTCCCGACTCATTGTAAATACCGCTTCACTTCTCCATCTTCTTAACCTACCGCTTTCTTTCTAACCTAACTTTTCCTTTTAATAACTAAAAGAAGAAATTTTTAGAGAACTTACTTAAACGCTTCCATCGCTAGTCCCTCCCTGAGGATCACGACCCGCATAGCCATTGCTACCGCGGATTAGAATTGAGCACCTTGCACATCCTTTTTCATAAATCTAATATTCTTTATTTTTGTGTGCAGAAAAAATCTCAATCAAAATTTTGGCGCCGTTGCCGGGGAGGGACGGTAAGTTTCTCTATAAAAAAAAACTAATTATTCTTTATTTTTTTTTGTTTGCAGGTTTGGAGAACAGGAAAACTAACAGCAGCAAGGACATATAGCAACTCTGTGCCTCTGCCCTCGAAGGCAGAACAACAGGGCCTACTACAGAGCCGCGGTTACGCGGCAAAAGCCGCGTTTCCGCGGCCTTAGTAGTTCATTACTGATTCAGTTTTCTGCAGGTTGCTGCAATTTGCAAATTTGATTGTCTGCTCTGTTAAATAGTTTCTGTGATCACCCTGCATACTGCTAACTAATTAACAGTAACTTATTTGTTGAAAAATAAAAAAAAATTAGACTTTTGCATATAGGCACGTGTCTATTTAGTTTTTTTTAATTTTTGTTGAAGAGTGCTGGAGACAAGGTACGTTCGCATTGCATATAGAGTAGGAAGCACCCTTGGCTGATTTTCTGCTTTGAGTGAATATTTATCTATTGTTTTACACGTGCACTAAATTGACTTAAGGGCATGTCCTATAAATAAGATAAGGTGGGGATTTCATCACCCTTCCTTGGCCCACAAACAATCTCCTCACTCACTAACCCAAGCCTAACTAAAAATGAGTAGACGTTGGCCCTAGGGACATCTCAGACTCAATTAGGAGATTATCCTAAGGGGGAACGGTATTGGAATTTGACTCCTGCCAAATCAGTATCTAGGAAGGGGATTGAGGGCCGAAAGCCCGAAGATTGGTGGTTATTTAATTAAGGAACGTCTTTGACAGAAAACCTCCCACCAATCTTACCTTGACCTGACTGATTAACTTGTGGTCAAAGTCTGCACCCTACCTCCCGTGGACAGTCTAACCAGTTAGGAGTCGTCTAGGTCATAGGTCTACCCTAAGTTAGGTTAGAATTTTTTTTTCTTTTTTTTTTGCTTATTTGTTTGTTTTCTTTTTCCTTGTTTGTGTTTGTGTGATATGGCATATAATAATATTTTTTCAATTTTAATCCATATTACACACCAACCTCTTTTTCGGATATTACCAACCCGGCATATCATAACTTTGACCAACCTAGTGTGCCGGAATGGTCTTATCCGAATGCATATAACCCATGCCCCCCATCTTATGACCATAATTTCCACAATAATTTCAACTCTTCACAGAGTTCATGGGGTTTCGTTTCCATCGAGTCCAATTTTCAACCAACTTGTCCTCCGTATCCACCTTGTCCACAATATTCCCAAGATTCATACTCAGATCCATCCATTCAGAATAGAAAACCATCTATCTTGAAAATGATGAGTATGCATGAGTCCAAGCAACAATTACCATCAATCTTTGACATGATGATGCGTGAGTCCAAGCAACAATCACAAAATCTGACCGACTCACAACTTCATCACGATTACACTTCCTCTTTTCAAGTCCAATCACAAAATGATGCACCAATCGACTATGAAAAGATGCTTGAAGCCATGACTCAGGCTAGATTAGCTCGTGATCATGAAATAGATATGATGGTTCAATCTTTACGTTCTCACCGTTCGACCATATCTGATATGGGATGAAATCCAAGCTAATAGCATTGTCTAGAACGTTGGATAATTTCATCATTTGACATACTTTCTCAAATTCTCTTATGAAGAAATATGCATCTTCGGACTCTAAGCCATGAAATTTAGGGAGTGTGTTGATGAATTGAGGCTTAAGCTCAAAATTATTGTCACCAACCAATGAGAGTTGGATGCAAGATGGAAGAGATGTCCTAATATGATAGAACCTATCATGTAAGGATGGTGGTTGTGCTATGTGTGAATTAGGTTTGGGTGGTGAACAGTTCCTAGTCAATCTAGACATAGCTGGGTCTCTCGACCAAGCTGATATACACAATCAATAAAAAACAAGAGTCAAAATCAACCAAGCCTATTTTAGGGTAGACTTAGACTTAGATGACTCATAAATTTAGATTATCCGCGGGAGGTATATTGTCAAAAATGGACCACGAGTTAATTGGCCAGGTAGGTGGTAAGATCGGTGGGAGGTATCTATCAAAGACGGGCCTAATTATGCCAGACCATCAACCTTCAAGTTTCGCTTCTCAATCCCCACCTAGTCACCAATTTGACAAGATTCAAATTTGAACAACTTTCTCCTTAGGTAAATCTTCTAGTGAGTCTGAGAAGTCCTTGAGGCCAATGTCTATTCAAATTTTAGATTAGGTTTTGGTTGGAGTGCAAATGAGATGTTGTTTGTGGGCCAAGGAAGGGTAATGACTTTCCCACCTTATCTTGTTAGGAGTTTTGCCCTTAAGTCAATTTTGTGCAAGTGTGCAAAAAAATAGAATAGTATCACTCAAAGCAATTAAATCACCATAAGTTTTTCCTAATCTAGATTCTATGCAGACTTAACTTGATCTCTAGCACTCTTCAATAGTAATTGAAAATTTAAAATAAAAATAGACGAATGCCTAGATGCAAGTCTATCAGATTTTTAAATTTCAATCACGAGTTATTGTTATTGTTAGAAACAGTGTCCAGATAAGTTACAGTAAAATTAACAACTGCAGCAGAAACAAAACTCAGGTTTAATAACTACAGAAGAAAACAGAAACCGTAATTCACTGGGATAGCCGCATTTGCGCAGCTTTGGCCGCATTTACACGACTTTGCTAAAGCTTCTAGTGTTCTGCCTTCTAAGGCAGTGGCTATGAAGTATTTCTAATCCTTTGCATATGCCAACTTCTTGTAACTATCCCTGTACACACAAACAGAGAATAATTTAGTTAGAAAATAATATATAGGTGCAGGGGTATTTATAGGTTTGACCCTCTGGCTCTGCCTCTGGACGCCCTTCTCGGTTGCATTGCAGGGGTATTTATAGGTGCAGAAGGAGGTAGAGTCCCAACACAACTCTCATACGAAAACAGCTGGCCAGATACGTCAGGATTGCCGCGGAAACGCGGCTTGGGCCGCGTTTCCGCGGCCTTATGGTGGCGTCTGGCCACGCGCTTTGGCGCGTGGCTTCTCTGGTCCGTCCATCTGGGCGTTTCCTTCTGGAAGCTGCATCCTGGCTCTTAATCTTTGGATTTGGATATAACTTGGGAATCAAGTTACCTAGATCCCAAATCTTTTATCCCGAATTTGTGATCTTAAATTCTCCTTCTTTGGCTTTTATCCTCATCTGCAAGTTTTTAGGGTTGAATAGAAGTCTATCCTTCCCTCTTCTTTAATATTTGCAACTTTAGCCCTTGTGTATTTGCACTTTTGACAATTGATATTTGCACTTTTGCACTTGGGCTTGAATATGGGCTTTTGGGCTTCTTTTAGGCTTTATTTATTATAAAATAAGAACTCAAGGCCTGCACACAATAAATCATAAAATATTAGTAAATGTGCAGAATTATATGAATAAATATGAAAATGTGATAGTAAATGTAATGATAAATATGCACTTTTCACTACCAATCAATATACCATTTACTCTCCCCGACAATGGCGCCAAAATTTGATTGCCAAAAAGAATACAGAGAATATGAAAAGTGTATGTCATTGGTTTTGACTCTGAATTTTCACATTTAACCCTGTAACGAAGGCTTAATGGGTCGATCCGCATGGAGAGATGCGATTGAAACTTTTTGGTATTGTTGTTTCCTTGCACCTTCTTTTTTGTTTGGAGAACTTAAAGAAAGAGATTGGTTGAAAGACGTTTGGTTTTGATATCAATGTAGAGAAAGACCACTACCTGCTAATAATCTGTCACCATAAACATATAATACCAACTAGAGATTACCCTCACGCTAAACCCTAAACATGATAAATTACCCTAGGATTCAAGTATAACACATAAAACAAATAGCAAGGTTCTAATTGAAATAGCATTAATCAAAATTTAACATTAAAATATCAAGACAATGGTCAAGCATAGATTAAGAAAAATAGTTAAAGAGTACTAGCAAGTAATATACCTAATTATCATCATCATGTGCCTTCAAGATAAAACTAGGGTTTAAGCATGCATGAAATTTAATTGGGTTCTCTATTCAATACTAAGGTCCATGATGGTGATATTAGCAAGTCATGAAAAGGGAATTTAGTTACTCATATTAGAAGAGAAACATAGCATGATTTTTGAATAAGAAGATTACATGAAATAAAGAAGCAAAATAAAGAACAAAAAATATATAAATAACAAAAGAGATATGAAAAGAACAAAAGCACCTTATATTGATCTGTCACCTCGAATCACAATGACTTCTCCTTCTTACAAATCTTCTTCAAAGTAAAAGAAAGTTAAAAATTACAATGAAAATTTGGAAAGAAAATAGATCTAAAGAAAACCTTAAGCTTGAGCTTCTAAGATGCCTCTGCTCTATTGCTCTTCAGGAGTATTTATAGGAGATTTGAGAAGTAGAGTCCCACATGAACATTCTCCCCAAAACTCCACGCACGCAGCTATAGGATAGACGTGTTTTCGCGGCTTTTCAGGGGGAAATACGGCCTTTTTGTGGAGTTTGGGCACGCACTTTGGCGCGTAGTTTCATCTCGTCCATCCATCTGGAGATTTATCCTTAGAATGCTCGTTTGCATTCTATAATTTAAAATAACCATATTTCCTAGATAACTTAGGAAACAAGTTATTTATAAATTCGAGTTTAAACTTGAATTCTCTCCTTTATCTTTTGACTTGGGGATCAAGCAACCTGATTTAATTGATTTTCTCCTTCATCTCTGATTTAGGATAGGATAATCTCTAAATTATCTCAGGCTTGGTAGGCTTTTGGCTTCTCTTGAACTTGTGGGCTTCTTTAAGGCTCTTTTCTTTTCTCCTTTTAATTAAGGAGGCTTGCACATTACTAAACAATAAAATAATTAAATAGTAATACTTTATAAAGAATAAATATGAAAAATGACTATAAATATGCATTACTGATGATCAATCAACTATATATGAGCATGACAAGTGCATCTATTCTAAGAATTTTAACAATGAGTATATCATCCTTTATCTATATGTAGATGATATTCTTATTCTTGAAACTTCTCTTGATGGCACTTCAAAGAGTAAAGCATTATCTCTCCCAAAACTTTGATATGAAAGATCTAGAACTTGCAAATATTCTATGGGAATGAAGATATCCAAAACTCCTAATGGAATATCTCTGAGTTTGGTTCATAGTATTGAGAGAATGTTCACAAATTTGATTTCTATAACACTAAACTAATTTTTTCACCCTATGATTCTTCAATTGCTCACGGATGAACCTATGTCTCAACTAAAATACTCTCAATTGATATGTTCACTTCTATATATATCCAACAGGATTAGGCCTGACATCTCTTATGCGGTAGGTAGATTAAGTAGATACACTAGTAACCCTAGTAGAGTACACTGGACTGCATTAGATAGAGTATTAAGATATCTTAGAGGTACAATTGGCTATTGTCTCACTTACACTGGATATCCTGATGTTATAAAGGGTATAATGATGCCAACTGGGTCACTAACTCTAACAATGTAAAGTCTACTATTGGATATGTATTCACGTTCGGTGGTGTTGTTGTGTGCTGAAAATCCTGCAAGCAAATAGTGATTGCCAGAAGTACCATGAGGTCTGAGCTTAATGCTCTGGATAGTACTTGCTCTGAAGCTAAATGGTTAAAAAAAATCTTTTATCAGAATTCACTATTGTGTCTAGACCTATACTTTATATCTCAGTTCACACTGACTCAAATCCATCATTGAGATTCTAAAGTAAGATAATGCTAATAAAAAGATGAACAGACACATTCAAATCAGATTGTACCTTCAGTGCCTATTGGATAAAGTTGTGATTCTGGACTTTGTAAAGTCTTAAAAAGAATCTTGCTGGACCGGTGACTAAGGATCTTTCTAGAAGTGTGGTCCTAGAATCATCGATGGAGATAGAGTTCAGCTCATAGTAGAGTTCACCTATAGTGGAAACCTAACCTACTTGATTGGGAACTGGTTCTATGAAAGAATTCAATGTGGTAGAAACAAGCTGGACTGGTTATACTCATGTAGAGTATCAACCCGAATATATTTATCATATATGTAGCTTTGTAGCTACTACCACTTTTTATGGTGACAATGCTCTTATAATACATCTGGGTAGGTTGAGTTTAACTCTTAATAAGTCTAATGCATATGTGTGGGGGTATAACATTCAGCTATAGTATCTTAAGAGAACTCACTTACATGAGAGGAATGTGAAAGTCCCAGTTGGGGGGCAGGGCTAGCCCCTAAATTCTCATGAGTCATTTATTGTGAGCATGACCATTAACGCTCAACCCTCTCACTCAATAGATAAGAGACTTACTGTGTGCGTATTCTATCAATATCTGATTAAAGAGGCTAGTTTTAGGCGTACTCCACTATGTCTCGCAGATGACAATTAATTCACTAAGAAAGATTTCAGGCGTAGTCTACGTGTCACGAATCCACCTTATGATGTTGCCTGATTTTATTTGTATTTTATGATTTGATATTTTATGTTTTTCCTCAAGCTCAAGTTTTTTTTTTTGGAGGGGACTATTGGATATGAGTTTGAGTTTGGAGGGAAAACTTAAGTTTCTCTCAATTTGCTTTGGTTTTTAGTCCTATATTAGAGGGGACATGAGAGGTTGAGTGGTATATATATCAATTCCTCTATATTATATTGCTATGAGAAATGGGCCATGGGCCGCTTTGCCACTCGCACGCGCATGCGTCAAACTGAACCGGGTACGAGTGGCGCGCGCCCACGACCTGCGGGCACGAATGCAGCTCCGTTCAAGGGGTCCTTGAACTGCTACATTTTGTTTTAATTTTCTGTTAATTTAAATTTCTGTTGTGATATTTATAGGGATGTTTTGACAGTTCTTTTTGACCCAATAAAATTAGATCTGCAACCACTAAGTTATTGCAACAGATTGGTGCTGCGACAATCTGATTATGCGAGCATATCTGTGAGGCTATTGCAACTGCAGAAAACCGAGAGGCCTATAAATAAGAGCCTCCTTAGTTCTATCTGATGCTGTGAAAATCAACAGCTACAAATTTCTTCTCATCTTCTTGTCTCCTTCCTATAAAATTATGTCCTCCTTTTACAGTAATGTTTTCTTTGAGATTTTCTTTTTCTAGGGTAACAAATCTCCATCTGGGTAAGAAGCTCTGCCTACCATCTTAGGTCGAGCGTCGGTGTATCCAGGGGGTCTTTACTACTAGGGGATAATGTCGATTCAATATCTGGATAAGGTGGCGATCTTTTAATCTTTAGGGCAGCGACTTTCGCGATTGTATTCTCCAGAATAGAGTTTCTTTAACTTACTATTAAATTTTGTAGTAGCATGCCAGGGATATTGATTTAATTTGTCTTTGCATATATATTGATTTTGCATGTTACAGAAAATATTGTATTAATTCCCCAACAAAGGCTGGCTGCCAGAATCATCTACTGGTCTCTCTGTCACTCTTGGGAAGAATACAGATAATTAGGTCCATGGTTGCCTCAGTTTGTTTTTCGAGACCTTTGAGATACTGTTCGGTGGAGTTTCTTTCTTCAGGCTACTGGTATGGATCACCATCCTTAAAACTAGATTGTAAGCTGAAGCGCGAGCATTAGGGTGATGTAAGGAGATTGTAAAAGCATGGCTTTGTCTCAGAGTGTGGATGGCATCACGGAACAGATGGTAGGAGCTACCGGTATGAGCTTCAGGCATTGTTGATTGTGTTTTGAATTCAAAATTTAGAAAAGTTGAAGAGCGCAGTTGAGTTCGTTTATGAAAATGGCATTATTGTTATTTCTTTCTTTTTCCTCTTAATTGATAGTGTTTGAGCAGTTCTCTCAGGTATTTATTGCAGTGAGGTTATTGATTTTGATCACATGAAATTTCTTTGAAAACTTTCGCTACAGCTACGTACTTCACTTCATAGTTAGAAAAGAAACTCTGCTTCATAATTTTATTCGCTACAGTCTCATCTACATCAACATAAACTATTTCTCTATATATTTTATTTCTTCTTTTACCCTTCCCCATCACCCTAGATATTGCTTTCCCTTCAATATTGACCTTGATCGAGCCAAGCCTCAAAAAAAAGATACAGAGTTTTAGGAACAATGTTAGGTCCTCAATGCTACCATGTAGCCTAGGGCTAACGGGTCGTGATCCACAGGGAGGGACTGCGATGGAAGAAATTAAGTAAGTTCTTTCTTTTAATTTACAAAAACTTGTTTAAAAGTTCTGTTCTCAGTTTTATAAAAATAGTTAAAGTTAATCTACGTTAAAAAGAATCTAAAGAAGAAGATAGGATTATTGTTAAAAAGAAAAAGGCAAATGAGTTTAGAGAAAAAGAAATAAAAAGAGAAAGTATTTATTTTGAAATCGTTATATTATACTAAAAAAGAAAAAAGATAGAGAATGAGTAATTACCTTTATCGTTGAATAATGAACCTTAAGTTGTAGTGAAAATTATCTTGAATTAAAGAAAAGCAGTAGAAAATAGAAATATTGCTTTGACTGGATCGTGTAAGATGAAGAAAAGTAAAAAAACTTCATTGATGTCACTTCAATACAATTCTCTCTTAAAGAAGGATTATATCAGTGTCACTCTAATTATAATTCTTCTTCTCTCATGTAAATTTCTCTACCTAAATTAAAATAAAAGTTATATTGAAAAAAAACCTAAACTGAAACTCTCACTGCTGGTGTAACACCCGGATTGGTAAACTCTGGGCTAAAATATTTTCATTGGATTAAAAATATTTTTCTGTGAATTCTTATGATTATTAAACTATTTGTTCCTGTGTTAAATAATCCTCAGTAATTATTTAATGAAAATTCGGAATGGACTTAAGTTTTTATAAATCATATCGGATTAATTGATATGAGAAAACATTGATACCATGTATATTTATACATTAATATAAGTGGTGTAACAGTTGAATATTATAAATCTAGTTTATTCGGTATATTCCTATTCTTTTAAATTATACTGATATGGAGATCGGTAATCGGTATATTAACGGGTATTCTTTTGATATTAATTATAAAATCATTATGAATAGCGGAATACAGAAAAATATATTAAAATGTACGGGTGTATATACCGCATAAAATACTCGTATGAATACCGGGTATTGGCATTTAATCCTAATTTTTTTATTAAAGAATTGGAGAAATGAAAAAAGAGAAAAAGAAAAGAAAAATATAAAATAATAAATAAAGATTGATTGATGAGTATAGGAGGAATGGGGGGAGGAATGGGGGAGTAGGTGGGACTAGGTGGGGGAGAGAGATAAACCCTCCCCTGTTCACTCTCTCTCTCTCTCTCTCTCTCATCCTTCTCTCTCTCTCTCTCTCTCTCTCTCTCACCTTCCCTCTCTCTCTGGGTGTTGGCTGGAGGTCAGGCGCCGGCGTGGGCGGCGGAGGGGGGGAGCACCAGCCCCCCACCCATCTCTCTCTCCTTCTCTCTCTCCCCCTCTCTCTCTCTCGATGGTGTCGGCGAACCCCGACGCCGGAGGCTGCCTGCTGGCGTCAGGGTGCGGGGAGTAGCAGCGGCGTGCTGCTGCTGAAAAAAAGAAAAGAAGAAGAAGATAATGAATGGGTTTGGGTTTCGGGTTCAACGCAAACCCGACCCGTTATGCACCCAACCCGTTCTTTAAATAAGGTAAATTTTATTTTAGCCCCTATGAGATTAATTAATTATTTGAGGCCCTGAAAAATTACAAACAGCCCCCTGAATATTTTCAGTTATTACGAATCTTACCTTTTATATTGGTTTTAGTTTTCAAACGGTATCTTGGCCATCCGAAGTCGGATTCAGACGATTCTTGAGCTGTTGTGATCGTAAAAACGAGAGCTACCATCCTCTATATCCGTATGTGATATTTAGCATGATATTTAGCATTTAAGAATTTATCGAATGCCGATGACTGAAAGTCCTAACTCAAAGTATTTGTTTTTCTCAAATTCAGAAATCATTATTATTGAGAAACCATTGATAATATTGATCCAATGGAATAAGATATTATAGTATTAAATAAATGATTGAGATAGTTGTTGAAAAGGTGAATTGTATTATGGAACCGAAATCCATTAGGATATCCCGAGTAATGAATTCCGGGCGTGTTATATATTTATATTATATATATGAGAAAAATGTATATCAGTCGCCGGCTGAGAGTCTCTCTCAGCCCGCGTTGACGTGGCACAATGTTAGCCACACTACTAAGTTGCGGCCCGCTTATTGGAATAAGTTAAATTACTAAATGCCCCTCGGTAAAAGGTACTTTCCCGTAATTGTTTATTATTATTTTTTCCTATTTCTTTTACCGCTCTTTGTCAGATTTAGGGTTTCATTTTTCTGCCATAAAGTTGTTTCTGAAAATAGCGATTTCCGGATCACGATTTTTATTTTATCAATTTCCCTCCGCAATTTCTTAAATGTAGAAGATTTTATTTTATCATAATAATAAATTGTCAGATAAAGTTAAATTTTGTGACCATAGTCGCAATATGAAATTTCATCTTCAAACGATTTGTTTTACAAGACATTAGTCAAAGTCGCAGTGCAATTAAAATTTATTAATAAAAAGTCTGCGACCTTGGTCGCAAAAATGAAAAATAAGTTCAAAAAGACTGCTATTATATAAGACTGCGACCAATGTCGCAGTCTTCAGTCGCAGTCTTCTAATCATCTTAATTACTTAACTTTCAAGACAATTTTCACTGCTTCAATTGACTATGTCTCTTGTTTCATAAAAATGCGACCATGGTCGCAGTATCCTATTTAGATTACTTAATAAAAAATATTATAACCAAGGTTGCATTGTTATCAAACAAAATATTCTCAAAGAGACTGGTGTTACATAAGAGTGCGACCGAAGTCGTAATCTTCTAATCATCTTAATTAATTAACTTACGAGATTATTGTCACTTCTTCCATTGACTGCGACTCTTATTATATAAGACTCTTGTTTCGTAAGAATGCGACCATGGTCGTAGTATCCTATTTAGATTACTTAATAAAAAAATACTATGACCAAGGTCGCAGACTGCTGTTATATAAGACAGTGACCATGGTCGCAGTATCCTATTTAGATTACTTAATAAAAAAAATACTATGACCAAGGTTGCAGACTGCTGTTACATAAGACTGCGACCATGATCACAGTATCCTATTTAGATTACTTATTAAAAAATACTATGACCATGGTCGCAGACTGCTGTTACATAAGATACCGCGACCATGATCGCAGTATCCTATTTAGATTACTTAATAAAAAAAATACTATGACCAAGGGTTGCATTCTTTTAAAATAAATTATTTTTCTAAAATTAAGTTATCAAGATCTGTAATTTTTTTGTTTGAAAAAGCTCAAAATTTTTCGATCTGTAATTTTTTTAGTGGAGGAACAGTTGTAGCAGGTTAAAAGTAAAACTGAGAGTATTTCAGTCATTGGGCGACAAAAAGTGATTGAGGGTCTTCTTTTACCGCCTAAATTTTTGACTTCTCTGTGGCTAATATAAAGCCACGTCATGCCGGCTGAGAAACTCTCTCAGCTGGCGGCTGAGGTACAGTAACCCCCCTATATATATATATATATATGTATATATATATATATATATATTATATATATATTATATGTATATATATATATATATATGTATATATATATATATATATATATATATATATATATATATATATGCGTGAACATAATACGGTATGATACAAAATTGAGATTTGCTATTTAAGTTCGTATAACATGACCATTAGGAGCTTGTAAGTGTATTAATATGAATGAATATAAACAAATACCATCTACCTATTTGTGAAGATTGATGTTACTCAACCTGAAAATCATTAAGTGGGTAAAGTCTCTCTCCGATTTTATTAAACGCTGTGATTGCATGTGTATTGACTATTAAAATAATAATGATGATAGTTAAGTGAAGATTGATATTATATGCAAGTGATGTCCAATCTGTTATGAAAGTAATAGTATGGATAATAATAATCAGATGGTAGTTGGTTAACACCGGTATACCCGGTGAGTAAATTAAACAGTGACAACGGAAAATCGATTACAAATCATGAATGTTTATTTATTAATAAGAGATAATTAGAAATCAGTTAAGATAAAAGATCACTTGAGACCGATCAACCATGATTAGATAATTATAGAATCAGTTATGTTGATACTGGTATAAGCAGAATCTGAAGTTGATATTAGAGTTGAACTAAGCAAATGAAATTGAAAATTATCTTCGAGTAACTCGATGTAACCGTGATATAAAAAACTCTGTTAAATGGGATATATGTAATTGACGCAGTATGATACAAATAGTGTACTGATTAAACTATTGAAGGTTTTGTTAATATTGATAACTCAGATGGGATCGGGACATTTCGGTGAATTAGCAACTGTGAACGTGAACCGATAATGATGGAACTGATCAAAGTAATTGATAATGAACTTAATTAGAGTAACTGAATTCCTAGCACTACCGAACATGCTTGATAAATAAATTGAACATCAAAATCTTATTGTTAAGCTAAGTACACGGATACTCAAATATTATGTAGTATGTTGAGTATTGATCTTGCGAATATTATTTTCGTATTTGTTGTGTTTCATGATATATATACTTATAACGTGATTTTGTGTATCAACTAGTACACTCGAGGCAGTAAGGGTCAGCTGATGCCTACATATTTATATATATCGATTAAGTTGTTAATCGGTAGCAACTGAAAGCAGTTTGATGGATAAATAACTAAGATTCATCGAACCTGATGAGAGGTGAAAAAATAAAACCTTTGAACCAGAACTCATAAGCAGATATTATACTTTTAGCTATTAGTGATTATTAATGAAAAACTACTGAATATGATAAAGTCTGATGATTATCAGATAATGGATGACCGATGATGGTGTATAAGTATCAAGTGAGTAATTAAATTGGTGAAAACCAGTTAGAGTCAGTATTGAGTAAATCTGATAACTTAACATTAAGTATATCGATTATGATGGATAATTCGATATCAACAAAACAAATACTGATAGCATTGAACTAGTATTTTGGTATGCCTACTCTATACACCGGAGACTTTCGCGGTATCCTTATAATTGATTTAGCATAACATCAGAATCCTCTATTAGGCTTGGACGTCACATCTTTATAGTAACACCGATTATATCTAACTGGTAAGAGTTAGATAATTACCTTAATAATTGAAAGTTTATGATACAGACGAAAAATTGAGCGTCGCGTCAATGTGATTAGAAATCCAGTGTTAGTAAGTGATATGCATATAAGTATGTATGCATATGTTGTACGGTTGAATTCACATGTGAATGCAGAAGATCATTTGGCTAGTAATTAACAGAAATAAAGAAAACTGTGAATTATTAATTTTATAACCAACAATGGTGAAATTTGTGGTTAACTTAGGCCGTACCAAATAAAGTATTATAATCAGTCTTTGATTGAAATAAAAGATAATTATAATATCAAAGTGTTAAAAATTCATGTAATATCAGAATTGTCGTGTAACTATCACTTGTATCAGAAGTGATGAGAAAATTCTGAATTAAATCAAGTTGTAGCCAATAGGCAGTCTGCCTGAGGATAAAAGAAGCAATTAATGATGAATCCCAGATGTTAACTAAATGATAAAAGGTGAATCAGTATTATGATTAGAAAAAGCGAATACTGGTACTACGAATCAGAACTTGACCGGTACGATATTGGGGATCATTAAGTTGAATACATTATGTGTGCGTTTGGTACCTCTTAAATATGATAAGAATTCCTTGAAACTAACGTATTAAGAAAGAAATCACATGAACTTGACCGTGTGACACATTGGTGTGACGTGAATGCCTTTGTGATAAGAAATGTGCATAAGTATGTATATGATGTCATGTATTGTATTGGAGGAAGGGACCGGGTTTAACTGGAGATGACCGAAGGGGGGTATTGCTGCTATTTCTTGTATTAGAGGAAAGGACCGGGTTTACCGGAGGTGACCGAAGGGGAGTATTGTTATTATTTATTGTTTCGAAGGAAGGGACCGGGTTTAACCAGAGGTAATCGAAGGGGAGTATTGATAATATTTTATTGAAGTATGCTTGAATATATGTTTATGATATCCGGTATATGGATATGATTGTTTATAAATTCTGAATTATGGATATTAATAGGTATGGCACCTAGTATATGCATATGATTATTTATGATATCCGGTATATGGATATGAATATTTATGATATACGAATTAAGGATATTAATATGTATGGCACCTAGTATATGCTTATGATTGTTTATGATATCATCACACACCGTATCAGCATATATTACAAACTAAAATTCAACACATATTACAAACTATTTGAACCATTTTTGTGATATAAAATTAGATTTTAACACAAATCGGTATTTTTCAAAACTTAGATTTTTGAAATGGAAAATCGTTTTCTCCAAAATTCATGTAAATACAAAACATAATATTGAAACAATTTTGAAGCATATTTTATACAGATAGAATCAATATACATATAAACATATCTATCTATATTTTTGAGATGAAATCCAAAGTCCGGTTAAACCGAAAACCAAAACTAACAAACTTTAAACTTGTGTGTGTATGTGAACTTGAGCATATCAACACTATCTTCCTTTACACAAGATCTAAACATAATAAACTAAACACAAAGAAGTCTTCTTGATTCCAAGCCGACTCGATCGAACGCGATCCAACGAGCTTGACTCCAACCGAGTACTAGATGCGATCTTGACGCTCGAGCTCTTGAATCAACATTTGAAAGCTTCAATACTCTTTTGTTGAAGCTATTTAAATACAAGATTTTTAGTAAACTATAACTACATGAATTAATCATCATCAAAACTAAAGTGATGGGCCTCTGACCCAACAATCTCCCCTTTTTGATGATGACAAAATTCATGGAGTTATATATGCATGGATTAAAGTTAAGCTTCATAGAAACTCCTCCTTAACTCATGCATAGTAATAAACAATAAAGATATTCATTGTATGCATAAAATAAATGACGCATATATGCGCTGATACCAATTGAAAACAAAACATATATGCTCTTATACCAATTGAAAAAAATTAACATGCATTTAAATGACATAAACATGCATATATAAAACTCTCAAAATGCTTTTCTCCTTTTTGTATAAAATAAGAAAATCATGCATAAGCATGCATATATAAAACTCTCAAAATGCTTTTCTCCCTTTTTGTATAAAACAAGGAAATCATGCATAAACATGCATATATAAAACTTTAAATTTCTCTTCCCTTTTTGTCAAATCATCAACAAAGGGCATAAATAAGCTAAAAAAAATTCTCCCTTTTTTTGTCAAATCAAACAAGAGGGATGTATATGCGATATACATTCATAAATAGGAGAGACGTAACGTTAACTCCCCCTGCACACATGCATTATATGAAAAAGATATGACTAAACTCTTATCACATAACGCGTAATATATAATGTATAAAAGAGATGTGAAGCTCCCCCTACACGGGGTAAGACATAGCAAAGAAAGGTCAATTACTTCAATATGAAATACACTCAATATGAATTTATATAAAGAGAAGATGTTAGGCTTCCTTTGCATATAAACAATAGAAATCAAAGAATTATGATACCAATTGAAATATATATCAATTTGTGATAAGGTATACATCAAAACATTATACCAAATTATGATACTAAATGAAAGTAAACAAAATATTTTACGATACCAATTGAAAGGAAACAAAATTTTTTAAGATATTATAAGATACCAATTGAAAATATCTTGATATCAATTTAAAATGACTTGTAAATCTTTGATACCAATAAAAATGAAACATTATATGTTTTGATACCAATTGAAATATGTATATATTGAAAATCTTGATACCAAATGAAAGTAACAACTAATTGAAAGTAAAAACCAAATTATTTTAGGTAAACATAACTCATATCAATATAGATACTAATGAAACATGATACCAATATTGAAAATGTTAGCATAAACCAAGACAAAGTATTTTTTATCATAAAGAATGGGAGTAAGATACGAATTGAAAATAAACTCGATTGAAAGATACCAATTGAAACATAAAACATGAATTTTCTCCCCCTTTATGAAATACCAATAAAAACAATGCATAAGCTTGTATGAGATACTAATTGAAAAAAATAATTGACATTAAGGAGTAAATCAAGCTTAGCATAAACATAATTTGTGCGTTAAGATGTAAAGATATAGTAAGCACAATTAAAACACATATATATGTATGAAAATGTAAATACCAATCAAAATTGATATTATTTGAATTTTGAAGCATACATATAAAAAATATGAGTATAGAAAAATAAGAATATCAATTGTGATACTAATTAAAAATAAAATGAGGATCAAGTGTATAACTCATAAGTACCTCCCTTCATGCACATGTTAAAAAAAATTCAATTAGACTCACAAGGCATGATCGTCCATCCAACCGCCCTTGGATAGTAGGGGTTTTCAAAAATAAGTTTTGAAAAAAGTTTAACATGTTTGAAAACTCTACCACATGAAGAAAAATGACTAGTTTGAAGATAATATTTGAAAATTAGTGCGAAATCCTTCAAGTAAGGATAAAATGTGAATATATTCCATAAAACATGTGAGTCACACGATGATTGGCACTCAAAGTCTACAAAGCACATATAAAACTCATGAAAATAAAGTCATGAGAAAACATCAATTAATGTGAGGTACAAAAATGATATAAAAAGCATAATCATGAAAATAGGTAATAAATCTCATATGAAATTCCTTACCAAAGGCATGAGAATCATCAAAACTAAATATACTTTAAGGTATATGTATGTTTAGTTAAAACTAAAAGTATTCATACATATCCCAAACACAAATGAGTCCACGAAGAATTTTATATAGAAAGCAAATGACTCAAGGGTATACATGTATATTTAAAGTTTTAATCAAAATCAACATATACATGAAACTAGACATTTTAAAATGAAAATGTATATAAAATAAGGAATACAAGTAGAAATGCAAGACCCATCAAAATTAGACTATACTAGTACATCTAATGGGTACAAATGAGTAATTAAGCACAAACATACAAAAATTAAATGTAACTCATTAGTTGTACAAGTATATACATAAGTTTTAATGAAAACTATATCTAAACATGTAATCAAAACATGAAGCATAAAATGAGAAACATAAGCTAATATGATCATTATGTAAATGCACATGTTTTAGAGTTATGTTATACATAACAGTTAAACTATAGTGAGAACACGAGATATGGATCTATATGAACATGGATGTATCTCAATTACTATACATGTATGTCATAAGTCTAAATAACATGGCATTTAAGCATAATAAGCATTAAAATATAAAATGCTAAAAATCAACAATATAAAGGCATGTAAACTAAATAGGAGTTAGAGATGTTACCAAAACTATTAGGACTAATCTCTAAATCTTCAAACCATGGTGGGCCTCCCACTAAACTCTCCTTGAAAGTGATGCATCCAAAAGTATCAACGTTTAGCTCGGAACGCATTCACCTTAAGGCACCAACGCATCTCACATCATGTGAGAGCCCACACCTACATCAAATAAAATAGGAGTGGCCTTTAGTACCCATACTCTATTCGGTCCATGGGGGTTAGCACCTTTCCTAACCCAAATAAATTTATTTGTAAAATTTTCATTATGTACTCTATCATAACAAAACTTTACAAGGTGGTCTTTACGTCTACAATGTGTACAAGTGTACACATGACCATACATGGAATCATGTGTGTGAGCATGATGAGCATGTGTATGTCGTATATGGTGTGCATGCATGTGAGTAGCATGTTTCTTGTGAAACATGGATTCCAACCGTGTGTGGCTCATGGCACATTTACTTAAAGTGGCGCCTAAACAATCAACACTCTTTTTAGCATACATAAATCATTTTTAATAATAGTAGAATTGTGGAGCATGCAATAGGTATAGTAGATGATGAAGCATGGCAAACATGTGAATCTAAATCATTTTCAAAGGTTATTTTCATTAGTAATCAAATCCAATTCTTTTGAAATAGAAATAATTTTGTTTTTCAAAGAATCATTTTGTTTTAAAACAAAAATAAATTTTGAAGATAGAACTCCATTTTTCTTCAAAACTTTATCACAATTATTTTTACATTTTAAGATTTTGTTTTCATTTAAGGCAAGATCAAGTTGGGATTTCAATGAGTCCCTTTCATTTGAAATCTCATCCCCTTCTTGCAAAGTCATGTTAAGTTTAGAAAACAAATCTTTATTCTCTTCTTTTAGTTTAAAGCTTTTCTTTTCACGAGTTGGTATTTTTGTAATAGATTTTCACAAATAAGAGATAGTTTTTCATTTAATGCATTGACTTCAACATAATCATCACTATAAGAAGAACTAACACAATCATCTAGATGGGTATCCGAGTTTACCTCAAGGGAGTCATTCCCCTAGACCATATAGCAATGTTGGTCGGACTCATCTTCACTAGATTCCTTCTCCATAATGTTTGGCATTTGAAGCTTTGGAGAGGTCAATGTGTTCCACACTGTAAAAGCGGAATCACAATGAGAAACAGTCATAAGATAATCTTTACTTAGAGTGCTCCTAAGTGCCTCAAGGGCTTGTGCATTGGCCTCTATATGCTTACTATTACCAAGATAAGATTTCTTGGTGGCGGCAAGGTAGACATGCATTCCTAGGGTTTTTAGGTACATACTTATCTTAAGCGTTCACATATCGATGTTAGAAACATCAAACATGAGAGGGGCAAGGTAATTCATGAGTGTGCATAAACAAATAAGTGTGCAATGCAAATATTAGATTAGCAACCAAGATCTCACTATTAGGTGGTTAAACCTAATATAAGGAGCGTAGGCTCTGATACAAATTGAAATAAGGGGGTGAATAGGTGTATGGCTAATCTAACGACAAATGCTGCGAAATTAAAAACTAATTGCAACACACTTAGTGTAACCAAAGAGTGTAGCCGAATTCCCGGTGAAGCGCTCTGGACTATCTTCTCTAAATTCCTCTAAATAAGAGTTGAGGTGCTATGTAAAGCTCTCTTGGTTCAACACAAGTCAGGCACACAAACAATACCAAGCATATAAATATGATATGAACAATATGAAATAATGCAAGGCACAATATAAGAGAAAGTTAAGAGATAGTGGATCAATCACAAACATAAAGATATATTTCAAGGTTCGAGCCACTGCTCTATGTCCCCGCCTTCACCACTATAACATCCACACAGGACTCCCACACAAGGAACCTCCACTGAGGATTTAGGTAATACAAACTTGGAGTACACAACTCCTTTCTCAAATAACAACCTGTACACAAGAGGCAAGGCACAATAACAATCACCTCTACATTTAGAGGGATGGACACTTAGCCAAACAACAATCAACCTCTCAATAGAGGGATAAGGCTTAAAGCCAATACTCCAACCACAATCACCTCTACACTTAGAGGGATACCAACACAACCTCCACAATTACCTCCACACAAGAGGAAACTCAAATAAAATAAAGTTTACAACTCTTGGTGGTCTCACTAAATCACAAACCAATTTTTCTCACAAAACAAGATCCTAATAGATAGGAAGATATGATAGCTCAAGTGTGAGAAAACAAAGAGTTTAGAAAACAAATCACAAAGAAAAACTCTTGAAAAAACTTCTAGATTGCTATAGAAATGAAGAACAAAAACCAATTCCCAAAGGCTTTATTTTCTTTGATTTTTCTAACCCTTTAAAACAAATAAAGATAGATCTTTATAACCCAAAAACTCTTTGAAAACTTGTTGCTAAAACAGAGAGAAAGGTAGAAAATTTTGCTCTTAAAATTCTTGGTGAAATCAGTTAAGAGGGGGCTATTTATAACCCTCCAAAAAATCTGCTCGTTGGCTGCAGGAAAGGGCAGAATTGCCCTTCCGGTCGACCGCTTGGTCCATCGGCCAACGATCATTTTTATAACCGTTGTGCCTCCGGTCGACCGCCCGGTCGACCGGGACTAGATACAGAGATCAGCTGCTCTCCGCCGGTCGACCGGGGCCAGATCCAGAGAGCAGAGCTCTTTGGACGGTCGATCGCCCGGTCGACCGGCCCACCAGTCCAATGGCCTGTACATGTTTGTGCACATCGATCGACCGAACCGATCGACCGACTTCTGCAGTGGTCGACCGCAGAAGGCCAGGTCCAACTTTTTAAGGAATTAAAAACTTGTCTTTTTATTTTCAATTAAATCCTATAAAATCACATAAATTTCATAAAAATAAGTTCTTATAAGATCTTTAAAATAAAAATATGTGTGACTAAAATTCAACACATATTACAATTACACTATTTGAACCATTTTTGTGATAAGAAATTAGGTTTTAACACAAATCGGTATTTTTCAAAACTTAGATTTTTGAAATGGAAAACCGTTTTCTCCAAAACTCATGTAAATAAAAAAATATGGTATTGAAACAACTTTAAAGTATATTGTATATGGATAGAATCCAATATACATATAAAGATATTTATCTATATTTTTGACATGAAATCTAAAGTCCGGTTAAACCGAAACCAAAACTAACAAACTTTAAACTTGTGTGTGTATGTGAACTTGAGCATATCAACATTATCTTCCTTTACACAAGATCTAAACATACTAAACTGAATACAAACTGAAGTCTTCTTATCTTCAAGCCGACTCGATCCAAGCAATCTAACGAGTTAACTCTAACTGAGTACTAGATGCGATCTCGACGCTTGAGCTCTTGAATTAACATGTGAAAGTTTTAAAACTCCTTTGTTCAAGCTAAACACCTACTAATATCTTGGTTAATCACTGAAACTATTTAAACACAATATTATTAGTAAATTATGATTACATGAGTCAACCATCATCAAAACTAGAGTGATGGGCCTCTAAGCCAACATGAAAGTCCAAACTCAAAGTATTTATTTTTCCCAAATTTAGAAATCATTATTATTGAGAAACCATTGATAATATTGATCCAATAGAATAAGATATTATAGTATTAAATAGATGATTGAGATAGTTATTGAAAAGGTGAATTGGTGTTATGGAACTGAAATCCAATAAGATATCCCGAGTAATGAATTGCGGGCGTGTTATATATATGCGTGAACATAATACGGGTATGATATCAAATTGAGATTTGCTACTTAAGTTCGTATAACATGCCCATTAGAAGCCTATAAGTGTATTAATATGGATGAACATAGACAAATACCATCTACCTATCTGTGATGAATATTGATGTCACTCAACCTGAAAATCATTAAGTGGGTATAGTCTCCCTCCGATTTTATTAAACACTATGATTACATGTATATTGACTATTAAAATAATAATGATAATAGTTAAGTGAAGATTGATATTAAATGCAAGTGATGTCCAATCTGTTATGAAAGTAATAATTATGGATAATAATAATCAGATGGTAGTTGGTTAACACCAGTATACCCGGTGAGTAGATTAAACAGTGACAACGGAAAATTAATTACAAATCATGAATGTTTATTTATTAATAAGAGATAATTAGAAATCAGTTAAGATAAAAGATCACTTAAGAGCCATCAACTATGATTGGATAATTATAGAATCGGTTATATTGTTACTGATATAAGCAGAATCTGAAGTTGATATTAGAATTGAACTAAGTAAATGAAACTGAAAATTATCTTCGCGTAACTCAATGTAACCGTGATATAAAAAACTCTATTAAATGGGATATATGTAATTGATACAGTTTGATAGAAAGAGCATACTGATTAAACTATTAAAGGTTTTGTTAATATTAATAACTCGGATGGGATCAGGACATTTCGGTGAATTAGCAACTGTGAACGTGAACTGATAATGATGGAACTGATCAAAGTAACTGATAATAAACTGAATTAGAGTAATTAAATTCCTAGCACTTCTAAACATGCTTGATAAATAAATTGAACATCAAAAACTTATTGTTAAGCTAAGTACACAGAATACTCAAATATTATGTAATACGTTGAGTATTGATTTTGTGAATACTGTTTTCGTATTTGTTGTGTTTCATGATATATATACTTATAACGTGATTTTGTGTATCAGTTAGCATACTTGTAGTAGCAAGGGTCAGCTGATGGCCTACATATTTATATCGATTAAGTTATTAGTCGACAGCAACTGAAGCAATTTGATGGATAAATAACTAAGATCTATCGAACCTGATGAGAGGTTAAAAAATAAACCTTTAAATCAGAACTCATAAGCAGATATTGTACTTTTAGATATTAATGATCATTAATGAAAAACTACTGAATAACATCAAGTCTGATGATTATCAGATAATAGGTAACCGATGATGGTGTATAAGTATCAAGTGAGTAATTAAATTGGTGAAAGTCAGTTAGAATCAGTATTGAGTAAATTGACAGCTTAACATTAAGTATATCGATTATGATGCATAATTCGATATCAACAAAATAAATACTGATAGCATTGAACTACTATTTTGGTATGCCTACTCTATACATCAGAGACTTTCGGGTATCCTTATAATTGATTTAGCAGAACATCAAATCCTCTATTAGGCTTGGAAGTCATATCTTTATAGTGACACTGATTATATCTGACCGGTAAGAGTTAGATAATTGTCTTAGCAATTGAAAGTTTATGATACAGACGAAAGATTGAGCGTCGCGTCAATGTGATTAGAAATCCAACGTTAGTAAGTGATATGCGTATAAGTATGTATGCATATGTTTTGCGGTTGAATTCATATATGAATGTAGAGGTTGATTTGGCTAGTAATTAACGGAAATAAAGAAAATTGCGAATCATTAACTATATAACCAGCAATGGTGGAATTTGGGTTAACCTTAGGTCATACCAAATAAAAGTGCTATAATCAGTCTTTGATTGAAATAAAGATAATTATAATATCAAAAATATTAATAATTCATGTGATATCAGAATTGTCATGTAACTATCACTTATATCAGAAATGATGAGAAAATTCTGAATTAAATCAAGTTGTAACCAATAGGCAGTCTGCCTTAAGATAAAAGAGGCAATTGATGATGAATCCCAGATGTTAACCAAATGATAAAAAGTGAATAAGTATTATGATTAAGAAAAACGAATACTGGTACTACGAATTAGAACTTGACTGGTACGATATTAGGGATCATTAAGTTTTTGGTACCTCTTAAATATGATAAGAATTCCTCAAAACTAATGAATTAAGAAATGAAATCGCATGAACTTGACCGTGTGACACATCGATATGTATGTGAATACCTCTGTGATAAGAAATGTGCATAAGTATGTATATGATGTCATATATTGTATTGGAGGAAGGGACCGGTTTAACCGGAGGTGACTGAAGGGAGTATTGCTGTTATTTATTGCATTGGAGGAAGGAACCAGTTTAATAAGAGGTGACCGAAGGGGAGTATTACTGTTATTTATTGTATCAGAAGAAGGGACCGGGTTTAACCGGATGTGACCGAAGGAGAATATTGTTGCTATTTATTATTTCGGAGGAAAGGGACCGGGTTGAACTGGTGGTGATCCAAGGGGAGTATTGATATTATTTTATTGAAGTATGCTTAAATATATATTTATGATATCCGGTATATGGATATGATTGTTTATGACATCCGAATTATGGATGTTAATAGGTATAGTACCTAGTATATGCATATGATTGTTTATGATATCCAATATATGGATATGATTGTTTATGATATCCGAATTAAAGATATTAATATGTATGGCACCTAGTATATGCATATGATTGTTTATGATATCCGGTATATGGATATGATTTTTATGATATCCGAATTAGGAATATTAATATGTAGGCACCTAGTGTATGCATATACTTGTCTATGACATCGGGTAAATAGATTGTTGTGACATCCAGTATATGGATGTGAGTGTCTCGTATTTCTTCATGTATGAACACATAGTTATAATTGGATACTGTCATAGGTAGTGTGTGATGTCATATGTGTATTAGGGTAGGTACAATATTAAACTGTAACTAATCTAGTGAGTAAGATTAGGCTTTTTAAGAGTTGTGCTGGGATTAGACTCTCCAATAGTTGTGCTATGACCAAGACTATATACGAAATACGAACATGTTACAAACTGAAAACAGGAGAGGTGATTATAAGAGACTAACGAGTAGGTCTAGTATTGCAAAATCATTGATATTGTACGTTAATGAAATATTGGTTACGTGTACCCAGAAGAATACATATAGAGAGTATCAGATAATAGAAAGAATCTAGATTCATAAGCTGCAGTATCAACCATAAGTAGAAAGTATTGAAACTAATTTTCACATTGCTCAACTGCATAATACTTGAAGTACAATGGTGGTATAATACAAACTCTATTTTCACTGAGTTCATTCACTGAGCTGTTATGCTCACTCCACACAGATTGATGTTTTCAGGTCCCGGTAAGGCGAAGGTCCGGCTTAGAGCTGAAAGGATGTCCTCCTGAGACATTGCATGTATTTTATGGTAGAATGTCATTCCCTTTTTGTAAACTCTGATCTTATTAGTAATTGTGAGTTAGAGCTAGTGACAGTAGATAGTGTTACATTTTGATAAATGGGGATTAAATATGACGATGTGGAGTTTGTATATTGAGTTAAACTGATAAATGGTTTGGGTTAGATCATATATATCATGGGGAGAAATTCTTATGTATATGTTATTTAATTTAATTTGAGATGAATTATATGATGAAATTTTAAAGTTTATAAGTAGGCTGGTGTTAGCTGAAATTTCTTTAGTATATTCTGATTAACGAGCAATAAGGTTGATGATTATGGATTTGAGTTATTTAAACCTGGGACTGTTACAGTTGGTATCAGAGCTTAGGCTTAGAAACTTGGAATAGAACTCAGGTAAAGGTCTAAAGGTAGTATTAGCCTAGAGATTGATTTAAGTCGTTGATTTAGGAATAACGTTGATTGTTATAATGAATGTCTATGAGTGCGCAGTTTGTATGAATGAATGAATGTGTGCCATGATGTAAGAAGTTCTTAGGTGTAATGGGTTCTTATGCGTATGATTAATCTCGAAATACATGATATTTAACTTTTTCTTATATTCGAATGAAGGTATACCCGCATATACTTTGATTCGGATGAGTTCTATTTGGGGTGCGGCCCTTGGTTTGAACTACCGGTGGTATGAGACACTAGGATAAGGAAATGACAAAATAATCAGGCAAGACAAGATTTAATCAGAACGGAAGAACCACATCGAGTATATGTGATGGAAGTATCATCAAGTATGGTAAAGTATATGTGCTGATACGATGTGTTGATATATAAACACAATTATCACCAACTGTGATGTGTGTATGTGATACCATATGATGAGTATATCACCAAGTATGATGGTGAATGTAATCATATAAAGTATGTGCAAGATATATTCTGTGTGAAAGTGATAATATTGGATATATATTGCATGTTGTGAACACATAAGGAGATGCATGGCTGGAAGAGATAAAAAATTACCTTATTTAGAAGAAAGATTCATGATATAAAGACGAAACTGAAAGTATTACTCTTACCTATTATTAGATATGCCAAGTTTCGAGGACGAAACTTTTTTTAAGGAAGGTAGAGCTGTAACATCCGGATTGGTAAACACTGGGCTAAAATATTTTTATTGGATTAAAAATATTTTTCTGTGAATTCTTATGATTATTAAAACTATTTGTTCTTGTGTTAAATAATCCTTAGTAATTATTTAATGAAAATTTGGAATGGATTTAAGCTTTTATAAATCATATCGAATTAATTGATACGAGAAAACATTGATACCATGTATGTTTGTACATAATATAAGTGGAGCAACACTTGAAT